>JBBDGP010002097.1:600000-820000 GCA_037952835.1 Lithobates septentrionalis | reverse complement strand
CCAATCCCAAGTGCCTCCCCTCCGCCTTCCCAAAAAAAGGGCCAGGAAGGGGGCCGTCACACAGGAGGCATCCCTGCGCCTCATGCAAGAGGCCACACGTTTTCTGAGGAGCCCCCCCGAAGCAGAAGAGGCCTATGGCTGCTACTTAGCCAGCAGGCTTCTACAAATGGACTGGGAGCAGCGTCTCATTTGCGAGCGCCTATTTGGGGAAACTATACAGAAGGGGCTGCAGGGCACGCTAACCCGAAACACACAACTACATGAGGCAGCCCCCCCTCCTCCTCCTCCTCCTCCTCCTCCTCCTCCTCCTCCTCCTCCTGCCACAACTGAAACACCACAGCCACAGCCTCCAAAGAAGGCTACAGGGAAGGCTGCAGGGAAGGGTGCAGGGCGCAGGGCAGCGTGGAGGGAAGGCTGCAGGGAAGAGAAGAAAGTGATGACCTGGGTTCAGTCTGGTCTGACAGAAGACGCAGGCTGTTGTAGTACCACAGTCTGGGGACATCTATATCATCTGCTGGTGCTGTTGATCTCTGGGATTCTTGGACCAGATTGTGCTCCCTCTTATATGGACTCCTCAAGATCCCAATTTTCTGGTACACAGACTTTTTCCAGCGTTGACTTCCTCTTTTTTTTTATTTTGACCATGAATAAATGGATCTTTTTTTGAGTTTAGCAAAAGATTTTATGTGTTTTCTTTTAAATCATTGATTTTACACACAATGTTAAATTATCAAGGGACAACAATCTCATTGAGTTTGCAAAAACACACCAAAAATACATTACTAATGTTAATAATGTTCGAGTGGTAAGTCTGGGAAAGAACAAAAATATACATAACCAAAAACGGTGCTTTGGGTTAACTTTATCTTAAAAATAAAAAATAATCACTAGAAAAAAAAAACATTATAATGGGTTCTTTGTAGTAACTTTACAAACCTAAAAAATTAAAAAAAAAAAAAATTAAAAAAAAAAATAAAAAAATAAAATACAAATGGGTTATTTGTGGTAACTTTACAAACCTAAAAAATATAAAAAAATAAAGTAAAAAATAAAAAGAAAAAAAAAAAAAATACAAATGGGTTATTTGTGGTAACTTTACAAACCTAAAAAATATAAAAAAATAAAGTAACAAATAAAAAGAAAAAAAAAAAATACAAATGGGTTATTTGTGGTAACTTTACAAACCTAAAAAATATAAAAAAATAAAGTAAAAAATAAAAAGAAAAAAAAAAAAATACAAATGAGTTATTTGTGGTAACTTTACAAACCTAAAAAATATAAAAAAATAAAGTAACAAATAAAAAGAAAAAAAAAAAATACAAATGGGTTATTTGTGGTAACTTTACAAACCTAAAAAATATAAAAAAATAAAGTAAAAAATAAAAAGA
This sequence comes from Lithobates septentrionalis, assembly GCA_037952835.1. Taxonomy (NCBI): domain Eukaryota; kingdom Metazoa; phylum Chordata; class Amphibia; order Anura; family Ranidae; genus Lithobates; species Lithobates septentrionalis. The sequence continues at coordinate 818,612 of JBBDGP010002097.1, read as the reverse complement.
AAAAAAAAAAATACAAATGGGTTATTTGTGGTAACTTTACAAACCTAAAAAATATAAAAAAATAAAGTAAAAAATAAAAAGAAAAAAAAAAAAATACAAATGGGTTATTTGTGGTAACTTTACAAACCTAAAAAATATAAAAAAATAAAGTAACAAATAAAAAGAAAAAAAAAAAAATACAAATGGGTTATTTGTGGTAACTTTACAAACACCAAAAAATGAAAATTAAAAATCTAGAGATAAACATATAAAAAAGTTAAACACCAATCATAAAATAAATATCTGGATAAAAATTACAAGAAAATATGATTCCACACAAAAAAAAAACAAAAAAAAAAAAAAGGTAAAAAGTATTATATTAGTATGGAAACATTGTTTTTAAAAAGCATACTATATCATTCATGAGATCAAAGAGAAAAAGAATCCAGAAATCAGTTTGGGAGAACTCTGAATATGAACAGCAAAACACCTTCGTTCTTTATAGAGCATTCGTAATGAAGAAATAAAATGCGCTGCATTCAACGATCACAGATTTTGCAGCGTGATGAATGTGCTACCTACAATACGAACACTAGTTTTACTAGACCGAGTGCTTCCGTTTAGTTTTTGCTTATGAGCATGCGTCGTTTTTTTGTCCGTCGGACTAGCATACAGACGAGCGGACTTCGGGGTCCGTCGTAGGTACGAAGTAAAAGTTTTGAAGCATGTTTCAAATCTAAAGTACGTCGGATTTGAGGCTAAAAAAGTCAGTTGAAAGTCCGGAGAAGCCCACACACGATCGGATTACCAGCCAGCTTTAGTCCATCAGCGTCCGTTGGACTTTTGTAGACGAAAAGTAGGACCGTGTGTACGCGGCATTAGGCTGTTATCGCTCAGCCGGGAGGTGAGAGGCTGGGGGAACCGGTATACATTTTTTCATACACCTTTCTGTCTTCACTGGGGATGTGTGAAGGATTTTTTCGATTCATCACGAAGGAGACATGAATGGGATTTTTTGTTAATTGATTTGAATTTTTTTCTGCTTAGAAACTACTTTTATTCACTTTGGGAGTCACATTTATTTTTATCACACTCAGTGTGTCATTTGTGCTGAACACTGTTTTTTGCTACTTGCTGGTGCGCTATTATTTGTTTATTTTTAAGTTATTTGGAAGATACATTTTATGCCTATTAGAAACTAATTGTCTGATTTGATACATTTTTGCAAACTGGATGCTTATTCCTTTATTTGTTTTTTATTTTGGATGTTGCACAACTATTTGCACATTAATTTTATATAGAGTGAAATTCAGAGATTATTATTGTTTTAGATTTAATTAATCTTTACTCACGGGTTATTTTATTTATTGTTTGATGATTTTAGGGACTTTTTTCTAAACAATTATTTGAATTCTAGTTTCAAGTATCAGGATCCCAGTCACTATATTTTCAATTATTCATTATTTTATTTGTCCTTTATTCTGGATGCTGCACTGACTATTGTTTACACATATTTGTTTTATTATATTCAGGGTACACTGTGTTGTTGGAGTCACAAGTTTTTATTCACGGGCACATTTATTGCTTTATGTTATTAAGGTCTTTAAAAAGAGGTCACCAATTATCTGGATCCCAGTCATTTAGTTCCCAAATTAGCCGCACTCTTTTGATGCAACATTGATTTGATGTGACCCTTGGTTGCACAAAAATGGTGGAATAGTAATTGACATGAACTAGATCCTTACCTGGAGTTTCTGTCCTGGTGTGGTTATTAGTTTTTTGTTACATAGCAATTTCCTTTTTGAGTTACTATCAGTTATCCACGCATCTTAGAACCTTTGTCTTCTGTTTTTTGATTTTTTATCTGCATTTTCTTACTAGTTTTTATTCCTTTGGTGTCCCAGAAATTTACTTATTTAGATAAGCGCCACAGATTTATCCCTCTTATCATTTGTTTTTAGGTGTGTGAACACTATTATTTGTGGCCGCTATTCTTTCCTTCTTTGATGAGCTTGATTTTATATATTGTTGTTGTTTTACTTATTCTTATATTCATTTATTCTTTTGGTTTTGGTGTGCGCACAAGTACTTATCACTTTATTCCACATTTTTACAGCTCTTACTGTGAAGAAGCCCTTCTGTATTTGGAGATTAAATCTCTTTTTCTGCAGACGTAAAGAGTGCCCCCTTGTCCTCTGTGATGACCTTAAGGTGAATAACTCTATACCAAGTTCACTATACGGACCACTTATATATATGTACATGTTGATAATATCCCCCCTTAATCTCCTCTTCTCAAGAGAGAATAAATTCAGTTCCTCTAGACTTTCCTCATAGCTGAGCTCGTCTGTGCCTCTTATCAGTTTGGTTGCCCTTTTCTGCACTTTCTCCAGTTCCCAGATATCCTTTTTGTGAACTGGTGCGCAAAACTGAACTGCATATTCCAGATGAGGTCTTACTAATAATTTGTACAGGGGAAAAATTATATCTTTCTCTCTGCAGTCCATACCTCTTTTAATATAAGAAAGGATTTTGCTCACTTTGAAAACGGCTACTTGGCATTGCATGCTATTAATAAGCTTATGATCTACCAGAACAAATTCTTCTCAATCATTGATTCCCCCAGTTGTACTCCCCCTAGTATGTACAGTATGATGAATGCATATTTTTACCCCCTGGGTGCAAAACTTTAAATTTTTCAACATTAAACCTCATTTGCCACACAGATGCCAAATTAAACAGTGCATTGAGGTTGGTTTGTTAGTTGGAGCAAGGGTCCCAACACTGAACCTTGGGGTATACCGCTAACAACCCTAGACCATTCAGAGTATGAATCATTAACCACTACTAGGGATGAGCCTGATGTTCGAGTGACCCCGCACCCCTCTGATGCCACGGGACGTCAGAGGAAGGCGGGGTCGCTCGTTTATGTCACTGAGTGGCCCTGCTCTAAGCTATAGAACAGCTGTCACTGAGAAGAAGCGTCACTTGGTGGGAGCCTCCCATGGAGGTGGAGCTGTTGCGGCTTTATATTATTTTATTTTTTCGGGTCGTCGGGTGATGTGAGATGGATCTACATTTTTATTTTTTTATTTCTTAATAAAGGACTTGTCCCAAAGTGTCTCCTGTCTTTTTACTATTTTTGACACTTTTTTTGTGAAATGGAAGGGGTACAATGTACCCGTTACCAATTCACATAGGGGGGAGGCCAGGATCTGGGGGTCCCCTTGTTAAAGGGGGCTTCCAGATTCCTATAAGCCCCCCACCTGCAGATCCCCACAACCAGTGGGGCCCTTGTCCACATCAACATGGGGACAAGGTGCTTTGGGGGGCTACTCCAAAACACCCACCCCATGTTGAGGGCATGTGGCCTGGTATGGATTAGGAGGGGGGCCACTCTCTCGCCTCCCCCCTCTTTTCCTGCGGCCTGCCAGGTTGCGTGCTCGGATAAGGGTCTGGTATGAATTTTGGGGGGGACCCCTACACCATTTTTTTTTTAAATTTGGCGCAGGGTTCCCCTTAAAATCTATACCAGACTTGAAGGGTCTGGTATGGATTTTGGGGGGAGCCCACGCCATTTTTTTTTTAAATTTGGCACAGGGTTCCCATTAATATCCATACCAGACCTGAAGGGCCTGGTATGGATTTTGGGGGGACCCCCACGCAATATTTTTTTTAACTTTTGGTTTGGGGTTCCCCTCAATATTCATACCAGACCCGCCTGGTAATGGACTGGGGGGGAGTTTTATCTATATTGCCAAGACCCGACAATTCATTACAGCTGCGATCAGTTTTAAAACTTTTTTTCCTTTAGAAATTTCAATTTGCTGTGGTACTGTTCTAAACACGGGAAAACTGCGCCACTTTACAGGCATAGTATAGACACCCCCAGGCACGATATTTAAAGGAATATTTCATTTTTATTGTTTCACTTTAAGCATTATTAAAAACTCTGCTTCCGAAAAAACGGCTGTTTTTAGAACTTTTTTTTGCATTGATACATTTCCCCTGGGGCAGGCCCCTCGGGTCCCCGAACACTTTTTATGACTTTTTATGACAATAACTTGCATATAAGCCTTTAAAACAAGCACTTTTGGTTTTTCATGTTAGAGTCCCATAGACTTTAACGGGGTTCCGCAGCTTTCGAATTTGCCACGAACACCGCAAAATGTTCATTGTTCGCCGAACGACCGAACAACCAAAGTTCGGCCCAAACTTATGCTCGGGCCGAACCATTCACCCATCCCTATTTGTGATTTAAAAAGCTACAAATGTGGGAAATTATCCTTTAATTGCCATTTTAACTTGTGTGTGCCACCTTCTGTGTCTGTACCAAGGCCAAACATTCCAGGGTATGTAAACTTTTTATCAGGGCCATTTGGGTTATTTCTGTTATCATTATGATTTAAAAAGGATCCAAAAAAACTATGTGATAATAAATGGCTTCATGTGATTGTTATCCTTAAATAAAAGAGTTTTTGGCATGATCAATCATATTTTCAGTATTGATTGATGCAAACTTTTGAGCACAACTGTATATTTCAAATATGATGTTTTACATATGTGTATTTCAGGCATGTATTTAGCTGTTTACCTGGAGTTCAACAACAATTTCACTTTAATGCTCCCAAAATGTTTTACTATCCAAAGTTAAAACAACAAGGGCAGAAGAATTAACAGATGGAAAGATGAAAAAATGACTGAAGTTCAGCTTTAAGCAAAACACAAAAACAGAGGTAAGTTATATTTACACAGTGCAATCACTGTGCAAGCAGTATTATTTATTTTTTATCCAATGTGTGCAGAAACCTAGTGCCCAGTGAAAACCAAAACATTTGTTTGGATCTTGGAATTCTATGTGCTATAAAGTTAATAAAAATGCCTCCTGGACATTAAGGCTCGGTTCACACTGGGACGACTTGGGATCCGACTTGTCGCCCCTCGAGTCGCCCCAAGTCGCCCCAGAAAGATATTCACATGACAGTGAATGGGAGCGTCTTAATAGACACTACTGAAGTCGCTCCGACTTCAGAGCGTACTCCCTGTACTACTTGGATCCGACTTGGTAGGCGACCTGTACCATAGAAATCAATGGAAGTCGCCTCCAAGTCGGATCTCTCTCTAAAGTCAAGCGACTTTGCAGGGAAAAAATTTAGTTTGCCCAGGCAAACCCCTCCCTCCCAGAGAGCTGATTATCCTGTGATTGGCCACAGCCAAAGTTGCCTGTCCTGGAGGTGACTTGAAGTCGCGTTGTACTTTGCTAAAGTCGCGCTGAAGTCGCGTTGAAGCCGCGTTGAAGTCGCCGTACAAAGCCGCGCTGAAATTGTGTTGCCCCTGTGTGAACCGAGCCTAAAACTAAGGATCTTCTCCCCATGAGGGGTCAGAAGGAAGAGGCATAATCTATATACCGTATATACATTTTTTGTGCTGAAAGTGCCCCCCTCGACTTATACTCGAGTCAAGCATTTTTCTGCAGCAAAAAAATTTCATTTTCCGAACCGACTTTGGGGCCCCGTATCTCAGGGCCACATTGTGCTAGGAACCCCAAATTCCTGTGGAACTGGTACCACAACATATCCAAAGCTTGGGTTCCTAGCACTAAGTGGCCCCGAGATACGGGGCCCCAAAATCGGTTTGGAAAATGTCATTCTCTGCTGCAGAAAAGTGCTTGACATTTTCTGAACCAATTTTGGGGCCACGTTTCTTAGGACCACTTAGTGCTAGGAACCGAAAATGTGGTGTGCAAACCCAGTGGAACTGGTACCATAACATATTCAAAGCTGGGGTTCCTAGGACCAAGTGGCCCCGACATACAAGGCCCCAAAGCCGGTTTGGAAAATGTCATTCTCTGCAGCAGAAAAGTGCTTGACATTTTCTGAACCGATTTTTGGGGCCCTGTATCTCGGGGCCACTTAGTGCTACGAACCCAAGCTTTGGATATGTTGTGGTACCAGTTCCACAGGAATTTGGGGTTCCTAGAACAAAGTGGTCCTGAGATACGTGGCCCCAAAATCGGTTCAGAAAATGTCAAGCACTTTTCTGCAGCAGAGAATGACATTTTCCGAACCGATTTTGGGGCCCTGTATCTCAGGGACACTTGGTGCTAGAAACCCCAGCTGGATATTTTATGGTGCTAGTTCCACTGAGTTTGCACACCAAATTTGGGATTCCTAGCACTACGTGGCCCCGAGATACGGGGCCCCAAAGTCGGTCAACTGTGTCCATCTGCAGCAATGTCATTTCGGGACCATTTGGGTTCAGAGACCCCAAATTTTGGCTGCAGCTAGGGGGCAACTAGGAACCCTTAGCTACCGAGTTTGAAGTTCAGGGGACCTATGGCTGCAAATGGGCACAATGAGGCATGCAAATGGGCACAGTGAGGCTGCAAATGGGCATTGTTGACCCTCTTTTCCACTTACAGTAGCTGTGCATTTCTCACCCTCGTCTTATATTCGGGTCACTAAGTTTTTCCCATTTTTTGTGGTAAATTAGGGCCTCGACTTATACTCGGAACGACTTATACTCGAGTATATACGGTAACCCCTCCAGTCTTCAGAGCTTAACCAATATAGTTTTCTACACTCATGCTGTCTCTAATAGAAAAAAAATATGTGAAAACAGACAACTGTGATAAATAAAATGAATTAATAAAGAATATATGGCTTCAGTGTTTCATTTGAAATTGAAAATGTTTCATTTGAGATTGAAAATGTTTTTTTGACTTTATATGCAGTTGAAGGGCTCTGTGGGTAGCCTTATATGGCCCAAATGTTGAATGCAATGTACTTGAGCCAAGCTCAATGCAATGTCATGAATAATGCAATGACATAATCAGACAGGGCATAGGTGTGCACAGCCTATTGCATTAGGGTGTGCACCTGAAAGCTCCAAAACATATGCGTGTGTGACATATTTACCTCTTCCTCTTTTGCCTCTTCCCCGCTCTCCATCTTGAAACAATGGGGGGAGAAAGGGAGCACACAGAGGGACCCGGGCAGCAGAAAGAAGAGGAACAGGGACAGGAGGGGTGGCATACATTAGTACCGATCCCCTGTATTTTCCTCCTGTGGCAGCTTAATGTCGGCGAGAGGGAGAGGAGGAGAAGCTTACTTTCAGCTGCTGCAGGAGGAAAATACAGATCGGTTCCACCAAATTCCACTTCCGCCACCCCTCCTGTCCAGGTTCTGTGTATAAGCTCATGCAAGAAAGGGCATCCTCATAGTGTAGTAAGTTAAATTAGGCTGTTTTTTTTTTTAAATGTAGCACTTACAATACAGTTTAAAACCTTGTATTTCCAAACGACAGCGGGGCTCCGAGGCTCCCGCATCACTTTTGGTCACTCGGCTCCACCCATGCCACCCCACATGGTAAAACCATGTACGGAACTGAAATGTAAGAAAGAAAAAAAAAGCAACAAATGATCTATCCAACGCAGTTTATTTCAATTAAAGTAAAAGCAATGGTTTATTTTTTTATACATATTTATTTTATCTAACAAATTATACATACTAGAATTTTTTTTTTTTAGAAAAGTGCATGTTTGGTACCGGATCAGTTTGTGTAGGAGTGATGTGATATTTAGCAAGAGGAGCACAATATTGAATTATTGCCTTGGAGCCAAATGCTAAAATTTGAGCTGGCATTTTGCTATTGGCTATCATCACTCACCTATTTCCATAAAAATGCATTATGTACCTGTAGTATACCACCTCTCCTTTTTTTCCGTTACAGTGTACCAATGCACATCTATAGGTTACTTTTATTATTGATGGCTCTATGACACATACAATATATCCATAACAGACATCAGAATGAAAATTAAAGAGTAATTTTAGATGGTTTGTATTGCATTTAGAATAACAGGGTTCACCTGTTATAATAAACTCAATGCGCTAGTTGTGCCTGTAGAACAGGTATGCTTACTGCACATTGATAAGCCTGCCAGTTATTTTTATCCTAGTTAGTATATATACAGTAAGCTAACATCAAATGTTCCAGAAAACATTGGAGTGGAGAATTGATTGGCACATGGTAGTTCTTTGCAGAACTGACACCATCTGCAGAGATGAAGCAAGACGGGTGGCATGTCTAAAGACTAAATGCTTCCAGCCTCTCAGGAAGCATCATATAAATACAGAACAAGTGGAGCATGTAAGTATCTGACTGATGTGGATTTCACAACATTTCAACTATCACTGTTCTACTGTGTACATCTCTTCGGATCATCTTCATTCCCTGTTTACGGATCTCATTTCCTTCTGTCTTCCCTATTCTCAATTAGAGTATGAAAGTCATATACTGTATAACATTTGAAATTTTTTAACTATTATAAGTCATGTAACAATCAAGTGCAGTAGATTATGACATTTGTTAGTGGTTAATGGCATCATAGCATTTTTTTTGTAAATCATATTTTATTTTACTTCCCTAAAAAAGTACTTTCTAACGCAGCCTTTACATGCCACATTTGGTTGCCACATCATTAAAGCTGAAGTTTATTCTGCTCATATTTTTCCTATCCAGTTCCTATCTCCCCATAAACATGCTACTGGAATAAAAAAATAACCTTTTCAGTTTTGTTACATATCTTATTTTGGGCTAAGTGATGTCATCACTAGTTCTCTGTACTTCTCTATCTCCCCATAAACATGCTAATGGAATAAAAAAAGAACCTTTTCAATTTTATTATTTGGGCTAAGTGATGTCATCACTAGTTCTCTGTACTTCTTAATACAATGAGATCATAGCTGGTGGGAGGGACTGGTAATAAAGTCGGGATTTACCTTTAAGTCCTGTAGTCATATCAAACACAGGTTCCTTTCAGCTGTGGGAATGTTTGCCAGAGAGAATCCTGAGGAAAAGGCAGTGGTGTAAAATTTGCATAACCGTACTGTTTTCCCACTACCTTGTCTTAGTTGGGTCTGTCTATGGATAGAATCTCACCTTGCCTCTAGGTCAGGTGACAGATTTAAGAGGCAAAGTGATTGATATATGTCCGTTTTAGGTAGATGGTTCAGAACTAGTGCCAGATTTAAAAGGCTAAAAAATGCTCCCTGTAAAGAAAAAAGTTAACACATACATACAGTACCTTTCTACAGCTGATCTTTTCTCTATTGAAGAGTCAGGGCTCCTTCAACTGCGCAGCAGTGCCTTCCTAGATGCCTACTTTCTTTTTTTTTTTTTCATCTTTTTTTCTATTAAAGGCTCACAGCCTTACTTTTCCCTACAGGAAAGCCTATAATATAGCTTGCCTTTAGGTACTGGAAATATATCCTAAACCTGCATGGTTTAGGAGCTATTTACCATATACACTTGCGTTGACGTCATCTGTACACTGAAGAAAGGGCACGATCATGCTGTTTCTAAAGGGCCCATGCCATGACCGTTGGCGTCACGCCACTCCATCCAGTCACAGAGCCAGAGTCTACGGCCCCGGAAGGAAGAGGGGTGAAGATGGATGTGGCCACCAGCAGGGACCTTGGGGACATTGCGGGCTTCGTTTGCAGGTATGTGCAACATAAAGGGCTAGTATGCGATGCATACTAGCCCATTATGCTTTTACTTTGCAGGGGAAAAAAGAGGAAGTAAAACCCATCAGGGTTTACTTCCTCTTTAAAATACTGCATTGCAACTGCGGTTGCAGCGGACTCCTATTGGCCTCTGTCCAGCTGTAATGTTAGAATTTCGGTGGATGGCCAGGGTGCAGTAAAACCGTGAGTCAACTGCCTGTTTTTACTGCCAAATGGCTCCAGTGTATAAGAGCTCTTTAGGGAGCATAAAATTCTTCAGCATACAACACACACCAGCAAGTCAACTACAATGCCTTGCAAAAGTATTCACCCCCCCTGGCTTTTTACATTACAGCTTTTAGTTCAATGTTTTAATCTGAATTATATGTGATGGATCACAATAGTCTAAGTTGAAATAAAAAACTGATAATTGGCATGTGCATATGTATTCACCCCCTTTGTTATGAAGCCCATAAAAAGCTCTGGTGCAACCAATTACCTTCAGTAGTCACATAATTAGTGAAATGATGTTCACCTGTGTGGTGCAATCTAAGTATCACATGATCTGTCATTACATGTACACACCTTTGAAAGGCCCCAGAGGCTGCAACACCTAAGAGGCAAGAGGCACCACTAACCAAACACTGCCATGATGACCAAGGAACTTTCCAAACAAGTAAGGGACAATGTTGTTGAGAAGTACAAGTCAGGGTTAGGTTATAAAAAAATATCCAAATCTTTGATGATCCCTAGGAGCACCATCAAATCTATCAAAACCAAATGGAAAGAACAGGGCACAACAGCAAACCTGCCAAACCTGCCAAGAGACGGCTGCACACCAAAACTCACGGACCGGGCAAGGAGGGCATTAATCAAAGAGGCAGCACAGAGACCTAAGGTAACCCCAGAGGAGCTGCAGAGTTCCACAGCAGAGACTGGAGGAATGTATCTGTACATAGGACGACAATAAGCCGTACGCTCCATAGAGTTGGGCTTTATGGTAAAGTGGGTAGAAGAAAGCCATTACTTTCAGCAAAAAACAAAATGGCACATTTTGAGTTAGCGAAAAGGCATGTGGGAGAATCAGCTGGGTATAAAACACAGCCTCACTCTGAGGGCTTGGTCAGTTCATTGTCTCTTGTATTGCCAAAGGTTCCTGTGTTCTTGTTTTCAAGTTGCAGTGTTCCAGGACTGACCCCAGCTTCTGACCCTGGCTCTGTTCATCGTTTATTCTGACTTCTGAAATCCCTGACTACAGTTTCACTTTGACAATCCTTTGGTAAATTCCTGTCAAGCCCCCGTGCACAGATTCACAGCCCAGGTAGCTTTTTACCTTGTTACCGTGTGTTGTGTGTATTTGCAAGGGTGAGCATACATCTCTGCACTATGGACTCCAACCAAGGTAAGCCCTTACATAATGAACTGACAGTCATGGAGTCCGCAGAGATGTACAAGATGCTCACCTCCCTTGCTCAGCAAGTCTCCAGCCTGGGCCAGACCATTTTGGAGCTGCAGCAAGAAGTCCTGTTGTTTAAAACTACAGTACATCCAGCCCGGGAACCAGCATGTCCTGAACCATTTGTTGTGATGCCAGAGAGGTTTGATGGTAACTGTGCTTCCTTCATGTGTTTTAAGATGGATTGCGAGCTGTTTGCTCTTCAGCCTAGGTCATATGCCACCGATTATATAAAGGTTCCTGCTACCATCAACCTGCTCACTGGACAAATCAAAACATGGGCTCATCAGCTACTACAGGAAAAGAGTTCAGTCTTGGACAGCTGGGAAGAATTCATGTTTGCTCTGGACTCTCACATTACAGTTTCAAAGAAAACCAGGGTTCCCAAGTCTGCTCCTAGTTCACGTGGCCTACGGGTACCCAGGGACAGGAATACCCTGTGCAGATATGACTCCAAGCCTTTCCAGTACATGCCAAACCATGAAACCCTAAACCTACAAAGCCCAGACGCTCCTGAGGATATACATACACACCTACCATAGAAGATGTGGAACCATGGAGATCGGGGCCATCCGGTCCAAGCTGTCTAAAGGTGAAAGAGAGTGGAGAAAAGGCTGTGGTCTTTGTTTCTATTGTGGAGACAGAGGGCACTTTATCTCTCTCTGCCCAACTCGCCTACCTCGGCGAAAGGATCTTCAAGTAGGTACTATTAGTTTTCGTCCTGCTACCGCTGCTTATCAGAAACTGTCTAGGTTGCTGTAAGACCTGTCTATGTTCAATGACACAAGTGGGTACCCAGACTACGGTGGTTAACGATACCGGTGTCCCTCAAGAATCCGTAACCAATATCCCTGAGGAGCTTCTACCATCTGGTCTAGAGGCAACTATGCAACCTTCTGACAACAAACCAGTTCCTGCAGTCATCCCAAGCTCCTTAGTGGTAAGTGCAGAAACATCATTCTGTCCTGCCAAGGAAGTTTTACCACTTGAGTGCACGTATGCCTCGAATGGCACCATAGTCCGTAAGCAGGAACTGGAGATGTTTGAAAAAGCTTTGCAAGCGACAAAAGTCTCCCCTGCAAGAACTTCTAAAGCAACAATGCCCAAAGGGAATAAGGAAAAGTCTTCTAACACTACTGTTGGTACATATGGTATGGAGGCCTATGACAAACTACCTGTTCACGCCCATAGGGCATTTATAAGGGGGGGGACTGTCATGGTCCCCACCATGCCATGCAGACGACCAGGCGTGGTCACGCCCCAAGTGGCTCGAGGAGGTATTGAACTCATGACTTTCTGTTTACTGCTCCTGCCTCTTAGCCACACCTCAGTTCACTATACAGCCTGGTGTCCAGCTATGCTTTGTCCTGCATGTAGCACCGAGGGCTATACTCTGGAACTTGCTTTGCAATTAGTACCTTTCACTCCTGGTTCAGCTGAGGCAGTTTACCTCATCAGCTGGGTATAAAACACTGCCTCACTCTGAGGGCTTGATCAATTCATTGTCTCTTGTATTGCCAAAGGTTCCTGTGTTCCTGTGCTCCTGTTTTCACGTTGCAGTGTTCCAAGACTGACCCCGGCTTTGTTCATCGTTTATTCTGACTTCTGAAATCCCTGACTACAGCTTCACCTTGACAATCCTTTAGTAAATTCCTGTCAAGCCCCCGTGCACAGATTCACAGCCCAGGTAGCTTTTTACCTTGTTACCATGGGTTGTGTGCATTTGCAAGGGTGAGCATACATCTCTGCACTATGGACTCCAACCAAGGTAAGCCCTTAAACCATCCCCACAGTGAAACATGGTGGTGGCAGCATCATGCTGTGGGGATGTTTTTCAGCAGTCGGGACTGGGAAACTGGTCAGAGTTGAGGGAAAGATAGATGGTGCTAAATACAGGGATATTCTTGAGCAAAACCTGTACTACTCTGTGTGTGATTAGAGGCTAGGACGGAGGTTCACCCTCCAGCAGGACAATGGCCCCAAACACACTGCTAAAGCAACACTTGATTGGTTTAAGGGGAAACATGTATATGTGTTAGAATGGCATAGTCAAAGCCCAGACCTCAATCCAATAGAAAATCTGTGGTCAGACTTAAAGGTTGCTGTTCACAAGCACAAACCATCCAACTTGAAGGAGCTGGAGCAGTTTTGCAAGGAGGAATGGACAAAAATCCCAGTGGTAAGATGTGGCAAGCTCATAGAGACTTATCCAAAGCGAGTTGGAGCTGTGATAGCTGCAAAAGGTGGCTTTACAAAGTATTGACTTTACGAGGGGTGAATAGTTATGCACATTGACTTTTTCTGTTATTTTGTCCTATTTGTTGTTTGCTTCACAATAAAAAAAATCTTAAGTTGTGGGCATGTTCTGTAAATTAAATGATGCAAATCCTCAAAAAATATATGTTAATTCCAGGTTGTGAGGCAACAAAACATGAAAAATGCCAAGGGGGGTGAATACTTTTGCAAGGCACTGTATGGGTTTGACTAACAAAGATGGTTCACTTTGCAAGGGAAGTTACCCTTTGCAAGGGAATTTGACAGCAAGTCATCTATGGGGTTGAATTACTAAGATGGTTAACTTTAGTTGCTCTTTGCAAGGGAATTTTTCCAAGAGCTTTGCTTTGTGAATGTGGTGAAGTTTCACTTTGAAAGAATTCCTATTATCGTGCAAGGAAAATAAAAGGAATACAGCATTTTTTATTGCACATGGTTAAACGATTGTTTGAGTAGTAAATCAACCCCTATGTCCCTACAAGTTCCCTTTTAGGATTTTCCCCACTCTGTTTCCAGCTATCTCTGCCCACTCATAAGGCTATAGAAGGATAGGGTGCTCCCTGCTCAGAGTAGTGGCTTCTAAAGAAAAAGAAAAGACTGCAGCGTGTAAGAAATATTGAAATCACAGTTTTCCCCTGAGTGGACCACCTGTCATGAGCCTGGTTCTCCAGCTGAATCTGGGCCACAGAAATGAAGTGCTGGACTGTAGCATGCATCTGACCAAGGTTAAGCAGTTTATTTCATGTTTGCTGATTACCCATATGTTTGGAGAGGCTTAAGTGCAATAGGGTGTTCACTTTTCAATAAAATTTTTATGCAAGTAATCTGAAAGACAAAATGTATCCAACTGGATATTCCATGATTGTGTGTACAGCTGGGATGTAAAGTGAGAGTTGTTTCAGGGTTAAGGGTGTGTGCACCTTCATATAGCCTCTGCTAGTGAGGTCCGGAGTAGTCAATGACCACGTAAACCCTGAACGCTGTCATAATGGTGGTGTATATTCCAGCCACAAGTGGGGGAGCTGGCCATAACCTTGTACTATGGACTCTACGGTAGTTCCCTGTTGCAGGAACTGTGTAAGCAACCCATCACCTGTTGGCACTACAGATAGTGGATGATATCACAGCATGCAGCATGTACTTACAGCGCTGACACATTTTTGCCTGTTTCCTTAATGTAGTGTTAGAAGTATGGACGATGCATTCTTTGGTATTTGGCACCATCTAGTGTAAAAATGTGAAATGGACTTTATTTTACATTCTGTTTCAAGAACATTGGAGAGATGTGACAGGAAGTGACTGTTTGTTTACATTTTACAAAGAATTGAGCTACCCACAATGCCAAGTGACCTCCCATGGACACTCAGCACCGAACTGCATGCTGGGTAGGTTATAAAAGGGCCCGTGCGGCCATTTTCTGTCTCTTGTTCCTGGGACGCATGGCCTGCCAGCAGGGCTCTGTGGGTGTGTGAGTCCCACAGAGTTGCAGCCTACCTCGTGCGGAGCGGAACAGCCAGCGATCCTGCCTTACATCACAGTGTGCTAGTGCAGCAGTGTGATCATTCCAGAGACCCTTGAAGGAGGTAACCGAGGACTCCCGGTCATCTGTGAGCAGCCTTTGATCCTGCCTTACATCACAGCATGCTAGTGCAGCAGTGTGATTGTTCCAGATACCCTTGAAGGAGGTAACCGTTGTCATCTGTGCAACGGAACAGAGTGACGGCGTGGCCGAAGCAAACTAACTGAGATACTGTGGAGCGGAGGCATCCTTCTGCCTGGACCCAGTGTGGTGAGAGGGCTGATGCCCAGAAGTTTGTACCGCACCTTTTCACACTTAGACTATAGACACAGCGTTGCTGGGACCTGTAGTCCCACAGAGAAGATCTTATTCAAGAAGGAATGAGTTTGAACAGGCCTCAAGCCTATCCTTCACTGTACTACTGACACTGTGTTACTAAAAGCCAAATTGCATCGGAGGCAGTTGCAGGTGTACTGCACTACCAGAATAGTTCTAGTATTCGTTTTCCTTTGATTACAATTGGTACCACACAAATAGCTAGCAGAAGACAGAAGACCGAAAGGACTGCATCTCTAATTGCAAGGCCTTGCTTCCTATTAAAGATAAGAGGAACTGCATTATAAAGTAGGGGGAGCTCCCTAGGAATTGTGTTGTGCTTGATTGTTTAACTTTGTCTTATTGTGGTTACCAAAGTGTGCTGCAAGTGGGAAGGTGTCCAGAGTTAAGGCGTTTGTGCTATGAGCATTAGTTCCACTTGGAGACGCAGTTCCAGGGGTCATCTAGGACAACCTTATGTGTACAGATTGTCGTGAATACCTATTGGACTGTTGCATTACGTTTGTGTGACAGTGCAAATACTGTAATTATTATGTTATACCAGTTCCAATAAAAATACGTTCCTGGTTAAGTACAGTTGGTGTGGAGTATTCTTCTCATTTTCAGCAGGTGAAGCAGCGGATACCCAGGTAATAACAAAGGTATACTATTTTTATATTGCACATTGTGGGGTTATCTTTCACTATTGGTTTCACACTAATGCCCCGTACACACGATCGGAGCGTGTTGTCGGAAATTCCGACCTTGTGTGGGCGCCATCGGACATTTTCCATCGGATTTTCCGACACACAAAGTTGGAGAGCAGGAGATAAAATTTTCCGACAACAAAATCCGATCGCGTCAATTCCGACCGTGTGTGGCCTGTTCCGACGCACAAAGTGTCACGCATGCTCAGAAGAAATTCCGACACGGGACAGCTCGTTCTGGTAAACTTAGCATTCGCAATGGATACAGCACTTTCGTCACGCTGCAATGTTAAAAATGGTTTAATACAGCGCACTCTCTTCTTCTTTATAATGTGACAAGAATAAAGTAGTTTTGCTGCTCATATTCACACACACTTCTCACAAAGTTTTATTTGTGTTTTTTTAGTGGGATTCCCTGAATATATTGTTATTAGTTGTCACATCTGACAGTTTTATATATATTTTTTTTTTTTTTGGATTTTCAACCTTTTTTTTTCTTTAATGTTTGTATTTTTTCCAAGGCTGATCTTTGTTCAATGTTATTTTTCTTTTTACTCCAGAATATTTTTGTGTGTGTTTTGTGTGTCAAGTTACCCCAACACCATTGATATCTTTTATTATTTAATCTCAAGGAGATTGTTTGTTGTTGGTGTCCCTTGTTCATTTCACATTGTATATTTGAAATGTACCTGAATCCTCACAAACAAACTGTCATTTTTGAAGTAAAACACATAGGAGAGTAAAATTAAAAAAAAAAAAATCCTTTATTAAGGGATCAGAACCAAACAAAGAGGAAGGCAACACTGGAGAAACAGGAGAAATTAGCAAATCCTAGGACCCCCACGGCAGACAACAATTCTTCAACATCAAAATTGGTGGCCTGAGGAGTCCATATATAAGGGAGGGCAGTCTGGTCCAGAATTCGCAGAGATCCGGATAGCAGCAGATGACATCTGTGTCCCCAGGCTGTGGTACCACAAGAGGCTGCATTTTTTGGCCGACCAGACTGAACCCAGGCCAATCACTGTCTGGTCTTCCTTCCACGCTTCCTTCCCGGCTGTGGCTGTGCAGTTGGAGATGTGGCAGGAGGAGGAGTAGGACCTGGAGGAGGAGGAGGACTGGAGGACCTGGAGGAGGACTGGGGGGACCTGGAGGAGGACTGGGAGGACCTGGAGGAGAGGGAGGAGGAGGAGGAGGACCTGCAGGAGGAGGAGGAGGACAAACGCGAAGGTGTGTCTGAGGTGTAATTTGGCCCCTCATACCTTTCTCAAGAGCCTCCAATATGAGGGCCTCACACATGACTTTTTGGCCCTCCTCCATCCTCTGCATTTTATATGCTATGAAGGCAGCAATGTTCTCCTCCATGGTGTGGGGTGCTCCCAGAACCTCTGTAGCCCTCCAAAAGAATGCTATAGCAGCCTCCTCTAGGGCACTCCTCCTACTGCCACTTTCTGTTTTCAGGGGGGGTGGAGGGACCTGCAGATCAGCCAGCCGGCTCGGCCCGGCCACCTCCTGGCTGAGACTTCCCTGTGTATGAAAAAGGGACATGGCTTTAGTTTTTGCATCATCAATCCCAATCATAAATTAGTACTCCCAACTAACATCTAGTTAACATCATTGATTGGACAAGCAGAAATATTTAGAGGAATGCTATACCTGGCTCAATCTGGGCTCCTCTACATGTGGCCTGGAAGGCCCAGGTTGGGCATCAGAAGCCTCAGCCGGGGGGGAAGGAAGCGTGGAAGGAAGACTTGAGAGGGATGGCCTGGGTTCAGTCTGGTCTGCCAGAAAATGCAGCCTGTCGTAGGACAACATCCTGGGGACATAGATGTCATCTGCTGCTCCGGATCTCTGCGAATCCAGGACTTTCTTGCGCTCCCTCAGATATGTACTCCTCAGGCCACCAATGAAGATCTTTAAATAGGTGATGTCTGCCGTGGGGATCACCTGCTTCACAATTACCAACAATTGCACCAGTGCTGCCTTCCTCTTTGCTTGGTTCTTGAAATGGGGGTGGGTAATCTCCCACAGACAGGGCAGCTCCCTTAGCATCTCTATGAACACTGACATGAAGTCATTGTCTTTCATTAAGATATCCATGTTCACTGCAAGACACAACACAAGACAAAGCCTAATGTCAGACAAAACTCTCCTAATCTTGTTACAATATAGGCCTCAATCTAGAAGCAGTATAGGCACAAGTTTGTCTCTTACCTTCGTTCTTACGATCGGCGCGTCCAATGCTCCTTCCTCCGCTCACAGATCGTACGTAATACGCACGCGTGTTACGCTTTATACACACTGCGCATGCGTGTAACTCCGCCCGCCCCTGACGTTCTTTCTATTCTATTCCCCGCCCCTTTTCGTTCGGCGCAGTGGATGAAGAGCATGATGGCGGATTTAGAGCAGGTGCGTGCTAATTATAGCAACGAGGAGGAGGAGGAGGAAAGCCCGGATCCAGGCACGTCCCGATCCAGAAGGAGACGTTTTAAGGCCACAAATATGTCCTTTGGGGAGATGTTGGAGATGGTCGACATCATGAAGAAGGCCGACTATGACGGGAAATATGGGCCTTACCCCCACCCCAACATCCGAAAGGCAAAAATCATTGCTAAAGTGATCAAAAGCCTTCACAGGAATTTCGGGGTACGAAGATCTAAAGATCAGCTCAGGAAGCGGTGGTCGGACCTGAAGTTGAGAGAGCCAGAGCAGTACCGAAAGATCCGGAGAGTGCTGCAAAAAAGTAAGTAGTTGTGCTGTGTTCATATTCTTTCTGTCTTTATTCCATTCGTTTTGCTCCATATGCTTTTATTAATTGTAACGTTTAAAAGGTCAACTTTAATGTTCATGGGCCCATTATTCGTTCGTATCAAACATTTTTCTTTCGGCCTCTAGAACACCATTGTTTAGGCCATATGCATTTTCACACATTTTTTGGGGCCTACTTGGATGCCAAATATTTGTTTGTGTAGATGGGTTTGTTACTAGAATGAAATGCCAACTAGATTGTGTGTAAGGAGAGGACACTGAGCAGCTGTTTTCACATCTGGACACTGGAGCACTAGTGTGGGACACAAGAACACCATTTTTATTAGGGGGCCACACAGGTGCTCCTGTGTATACTATAGGGGGGTCTCCATCTGTGAAGCTTGTACTAAACAGGTAAAGTATTGCAGCTTGACAAAGGGCAATAATAAAATTACATCTTGGAACTCGGCTAAAATTGACAATTGTACCCCACTTCCAAACAGTGTTTCCTATTTCTAGTTCTGCCATCAAATATCTGTGTGCTAATTATACCATTTTTGTTTTACATAGGGGAGAAAAGACTCGGAGGACACCCCTCATCCGAGGAGACCACAGACCCCCCACCTATGGAAGAAGGGGAACTAACACCAACCCAAGAAGAAGAGCAGGAGGAAGAAGAAGATGTGGTGGAGATTGGCACCACAACAGGTGAGTGTCTGCGAGCACAGGCTCAGGTAAAAGAGATGGATGGTGGCAGATTTTTGAGACCTTTTTTTTTGTTCTTTATCTTTTTTTAGGTGATCGTGATGTGAGGGATAGAGAAAGCTTTACTTCTGAAAGTGCCCAGATCCTGATCGGGGAGATCATGGGGTGTAATCTCGAATTGCACAACATACAGCAACAAATCAGTGATGTTATTAAAAAAAATAATAACATCATTGATGTTTTGGGGCGAATTTAAACCCCACAAAATCACTTGTTTTATTGTGGTCCAAACTTTGAAAATTTTTTTCTATGTTTTGAAAAGCCAAATTTGGAGGATGCACACAGTGTGCTAACATGTGCTATCTGCCATCACGGGAGATCAATGGACGCGTTTTGGGGGTGCAACCCCTTCCTCAATAATAAAGTAGCGTTGAGGAAGGGCTTGCTCCCCCAAAACACGTCCCTTGATCCCCCCTGATGGCAGATAGCACATGTTGACATTCGTAAATTGGTTTGCATCTTCCAAATTTGGCTTTTCCAGGGGTGATTTCCCCCCATCTGAACGCTATATCAAACCCAGTTCCTAAATACTGATGTCTGATATAGCCTTCAGGTTTTACCTAATGTGAACTTTGTAAGTTCAAGTTTTTTGGCTTTCTTGTTGGTTTTACACAGGCCTGTTTTATCTGAAATGGATATTTCGATTTTTGATAATGCTACTGCAAAAATTGTTATACAACAAACATGTTGGTTTGTTTTAAAAACCTTTGGTAAATGCACATGTGATTGTGCAGGTATAAAAAAGTGGCTTACTCAAGAATGTGTGGATTATTGTCTCAACACTACAATACAACACTTTTGGGGTGATGTAATTGCTGTTTTCTGCAAAAATGGGGGTTATTTCCTAAAGGCAAATACACTTTGCACTACAAGTGCAGGTTCAGTGCAGTTGCAAGTGCACTTGTAGTGAAATGTGTTTTTGCATTTAGGAAGTACCAGCCAACAGTGCTTTGTATAAGGTTACACAATCACGACATTTTCTGCACTCAACACATTTCTGTCAGGGTCAGCTAAAACAAACACAAGCAGTAAATGTCCACAAAGAATTTCTTTTGGTTGTTTTTTATTTGAAAAAGGTTTCACAGATTGTCTGGCATATTGATAGCCCCCCTACCCGCAAAGAACTCCAGGTATCGTAACCAGACATCACGGGCACTCAGGGAGGGCAAGCCAGGACGGCCACTTTCAAGCGCCGTCAGTGTTGATGGATTTTGGATTCCGGCCTCAGGCCCAACTGAGCCAGCATAGTTGGCTGAATGTTTTCTTAAAAAATTATGGAGAACACAGCAGGCAAGTATTATATGGTTCAGTTTATACTCCGCCATATGGATAGGTGTCAGAAATAATCGGAACCGGCTGGCCAGGATTCCAAATGTGTTCTCCACCACTCTTCAGGCTCTGGCCAGCTGGTAATTAAAAACCCTCTGTTCTGGGGTGAGGGTCCTCATCGGGAATGGCCGCATCAGGTGGTCCCCCAGCGCAAATGCTTCATCAGCAATGAACACAAATGGGAGACCTTCAACATTGTCCTCTGGAGGTGGCAAGTCCAAGCTGCCATTCTGGAGACGCCTGTAGAACTCCGTCTGGGCGATGACTCCACCATCGGACATCCGGCCATTCTTCCCCACGTCCACATACAGGAACTCGTAATTAGCCGACACCACCGCCAACATCACTATACTATTAAACCCCTTGTAATTATAATAGTACGACCCTGAGTTGGGTGGTGGGACGATGTGGACATGTTTCCCATTAATTGCCCCTCCGCAGTTAGGAAAGTCCCACCGCTGGGCAAAGTGGGAGGCCACAGTCTGCCATTCCTGTGGCGTTGAAGGAAACTGTTGAGGAAAAAACAATAAACATTACTATTTTTTCACAGAAACATGGCAAGCATATTAGACACAAACATTATGGGGCAACCTCCAGATAGCATTTATTAAGGGGAATTTAACAAGGCCAAAGTATAAGGTACACCTATCATATTCCCCCTCCCCCCCTCTCATGGGCCATTTCTAACATTATGGGGGGGGGACTCTTGGACAGGTAACTCTCTTCACTTCATTGAGAGATGAATGCCTAAATAATGGGTATTACTTGGAACAGCCCCTCCTTAGTTACACTATTGGCAGACCACTGGACAGGTAAGAAGTGTCTGAATACAAAGATATAAATACACATTTGAGGACATTTGAACATTCTGATATTACCTATCAAGATAATAATAGGATACAAAAACTTTAAACAGTACCATTGGAAAGTATACAGGCAGGCCCTTGCACTACATGCTTTGGGGAATTCATCTATAAATCTGAGCACTAAAGAGATGGGTATAGTGTGTATGGGATTGGCAAAGTCAGCAGATAGATGATTGAGGATAGAGAATTGTGATCAGCTGACTTAGCAGTTGGGGGAGGGAGGGTTACTAAACATTTGGGGACACCACAAAAAAAAGCCTCTGGCACTCTGCCTGAATTTAAATCAAAAATAACATTACCATACATTTTAGGGGGTGTTTGGGGTAAAGCACTACTATGGAGCTGATAAAATACATTGTTAAGTGACTATATGAGGTGAATATAGGCCAGGAGACACCATGCTGGGGAGGTTATTGAAGGGCAAATATGTATGAAGGACATAAAATAATAATTACATAAAAATCAAGCATGCATGAGAACAAAGGGGACATTCACGGCATATTACAATCATGGTAATTAGGGAATGAGGAAAGAAATACAATATATTATCAAATATTCAATACAATAAAATGTGATATTAAAGGATAAAAATCTTACCTTCATATACTCCTTCTGCAGGACCTGTATGATGGCAGAACAGGTCTCTGGGATAATGATCCCCAGAGCCTGGGGGGTGATGCCTGTCGAGAACTTTAAGTCCTGCAGGCTTCTCCCTGTGGCCAAATACCACAAGGTAGCGACCAACCTCTGCTCCGCAGTGATGGCTTGCCTCATGCAGGTATCCTGCCTGCTAATATAGGGGGTCAGCGAAGCCAACAAACGGTGAAATACGGGGTCCGTCATCCTGAGAAAGTTCCTGAAATCATCAGGATTATTCTCACGGATCTCACTGAGTAAAGGCATATGACAGAACTGGTCACGCTGAAGCAACCAATTCTTGGTCCATGAACTCCTCCCCACCCTGTTCATGGACTGGACTTGTGTCAAGGTCAGGACCCCAACACCAAGCCCCCGCACAGCACAAACTCTACGAGGAGTACGCATACGAGACATGGCTAGAAAACGGTCGGCTGCTCAGAACGAAGTAACAGAACGCACTGAAGAACAGCAAGGCCTGTGAAGAGCGAACTGAAAAACAGTAACGAACGAACAAGAATACAATGACTACTTAAAGTCACGCGGAACTTGCTGCACGCACTGAAGAGCAGATACAAACCCACAAGCACAAACTGAACGGCAGAAAACGGTCTGAAAGCCACGAGTCTGAAAAAGCGCGAATCGTCTCTCACCAAACTTTTACTAACACGAGATTAGCAAAAGGACCCCAAAGGGTGCCGCGCTTGGTTCTGAACCGGCCTTTTCTAGTCTCGTCGTATGTGGTGTACGTGACCTCGTGGTTGTCGATCGGAAATTCCAACAACTTTGTGCGACCGTGTATAGGCAAAACAAGTTTGAGCCAACATCCCTCGGAAAAAATCCTAGGATTTTGTTGTCGGAATGTCCGAACAAAGTCCGACTGTGTGTACGCCCTATAACACTGCACCACAGCTGTGTCAAGAGGACTGAGCCAAGTTATAGGGGGTGTAAAACAGAGTACAGGCCCAATAAAAATATCAGCAGCTCCTTCGGGGGTCAGTGCTACATACTAATCATGTGACATATCTGGAAATGTCAGATGCTGAAGATTTTTCAACCATCATACCTCTTGTGGTAGATTTCGACGTGCCTCTAAAACTACCTCTTTTCTACAAGCCGATCCATGTTTGTATCATGCTTCAGAGGTGATTGACAGGCAGTGAGTAGACTTTATGACGCCTCCTCACTGCCTGTTTTAACCCTGTTTTTTGGTGACAAATGCAACACAACCATGTGCATTGTGTCGCTTACCCATTTGCCTGAATGTCCTGTGATCGGCAGGGTTTCAGATTTTATCATGGGTGCAAAGTGAAGCATCTCGACCACAGCATGTAAACACTCACGTCTGCTGCCTTTTTCTTGGGGGGGGGGGGGGGGGAATTGGGAGGCAGTAAAAATGCAGCACAACTGGGCATTTTCACCACCCCCTACCTCATGCCTATACAATACTTAGCCTTGACAGGTATGTTTTCCTGCCTTTGCAAGGGTTTCACGCTGACAGCTGAATGTAAACATAAAATTTGCCGTCAAAAAAAATTGCGTGCCCCCCCCAGGTCCATACCACCATACCAGGCCCTTCTGGTCTAGTATGGATTTGAAGGGAACCCCCCTGCCAAAATAAAAAAAATGGCATGGGGTCCCCCCCAAAATCCATACCAGACCCTTATTCGGGAATGCAGCCCGGCAGGTCAGGAAAGGGAGGGGACGAGCGAACGCCCCTCCCTCCTGAACCATACCTGGCCGCATACCCTCAACATGGCTCTGCCCCCCTCAAAGCACCTTGCCCCATGTTGATGGGGACAAGGGCCTCTCCCCGACAACCCTGGGCTGTGGTTGTTGGGGTCTGCGATGCGGGGTTGTTGGGAGAAGGCCCTTGTCCAAATCAACATCCCCCATGTTGAGTGAGATGCGGCCTGGTATGGTTCAGGAGGGGGGGTGCTTGCCCGTCCCCTCCCTTTCCTGACCTGCCAGGCTGCATGCTCAGATAAGAGTCTGGTATTGATTTTGGGGGGGACCCAATGCTGATGATTTGACGGTTAAGGACGCAGCAGCCGGCTTCCTAGCTCCCTACTTAGCAACCAGCTTTATACAATGTGTGTAAAGAGAAAAAAAAATACAAAATGCATGAAAACTGCATGCAAAAGTGCATAAAAAATGAGGGTTTAAAAACGCACAACGCACTGAAAAACTTGCCTGAAAAACGCATCAAGAGCAACCACATAGATGTGTACCTAGACTTACATCTAGATAGTAGCAGAAGCATTTGATTTGTGCAGTAATGTGTCCGGGGTAATGCCTGTAACATGCAATGAGCGAAATATATCATGGCAACTGTTGAATGGGAAGCAGATGGTTCCTCTGTACTTTCCAATGAAAGCCATGTGTGAAACCTCAGAAATATTACATAGAACATAGATGTAATGCCATATAGTATGTACAAACTGTGCCATAATTGCTTCCCCAGGGGCTAATTTCTTCTTTGTTTTCATGTTTTAAAATACTGTCCAAATAAATAATAACGTTCATGAATAAAAATCTAATTATGTGCAAACAAATTAATATCAAAATTTGTTTATGTTAGTGCCTTGAAAAAGTATTCATACCCCTTGAACTTTTTCCACATTTTGTCATGTTACAACCAAAAACGTAAATGTATTTTATTGGGATTTTATGTGATAAACCAACACAAAGGGGCACATAATTGTGAAGTGTAAGGAAAATGATAAATGGGTTTCAACATTTTTTTTACAAATAAATATCTGAAAAGTGTGGTGTGCATTTGTATTCACAACCCTTTACTCGTCACTTTACTGTATTCAGCCACCTAACTAAAATCTAGTGGAACCAATTGCCTTCAGAAGTCACATAATTTGTAAATAGAGTCCACCTGTATGTATTAATACAGCTGTTCTGTGAAGCCCTCAGAGGTTTGTTAGAGAAACTTAGTGAACATACAGCATCATGAAGGCCAAATAAACACACCAGACAGGTCAGGGATAAAGTTGTGGAGAAGTTTAAAGAAGGGTTAGGTTATAAAAAAAAAATATCCCAAGCTGTGAACATCTCACGGAGCACTGTTCAATCCATCATTTGAAAATGGAAAGCGTATGGTACAACTACAAACCTACCAAAACATGGCCGTCCACCTATACTGACAGGCCGGGCAAGGAGAGCATTAATCAGAGAAGCAGCCAAGAGGCCCATTGTAACTCTGGAGGAGCTGCAGAGATCAACAGCTCAGGTGGGAAAATCTGTCTACAGGACAACTATTAGTCGTGCACTCCACAAATCTGACCTTTATGGAAGAGTGGCAAGAAGAAAGCCATTGGTGAAAAAAAGTCATAAGAAATCCCTTTTGCAGTTTGTGAGAAGCCATGTGGGGGACACAGCAAACATGTGGAAGAACGTGCTCTGGTCAGATGAGACCAAAATTGAACTTTTTGGCCTAAAAGCAAAATACTATGTGTAACTAATACTAACACTGCACATCACCCTGAACACACCATCCCCACCGTGAAACATGGTGGTGGCAGCATCATGCTGGAGATGCTTTTCTTCAGCAGGGACAGGGAAGCTGGTCAGAGTTGATGGGAAGATGGATGGAGCCAAGTACAGGGCAATATTAGAAGATATGTTATAGTCTGCAAAAGACTTGAGACTGGGGCAGAGGTTCACCTTCCAGCAAGACAATGACCCTAAACATACAGCCAGAGCTACAATGGAATGGTTTAGATCAATGCATATTCATATTTTACAATGGCCCAGTCAAAGTCCAGACCTAAATCCAATTGAGAATCTATGGCAAGACTTGAAAATTGCTGTTCACAGATGCTCTCCATCCAATCTGACAGAGCTTGAGCTATTTTGCAAAGAAGAATGGGCAAACATTTCACTTTCTAGACATGCAAAGCTGGTAGAGACTAGGGATGAGCCCGCAGTTCGACTCGAACATCGGGTGTTCGTTTGTTCTAAAACGAACCGAACATATGGGGCGTTTGCGGGAAATTCAAGAGCCGCGGAATGTCGCAGTGCATTGCTGTATGATGATTGACCAAAGCATGCACCTGACCTGCATGCTTTGGCCAATCACAGCACGCTCTGCTGGGAGAGCCTTTGGCCAATCATTGCCTTTGGCCAATCATGACTCAGGGGGCTAAGTCCACGCCCCACACTATATAAGGCTGCTGCTTACATGGCAGCCGTATAGTGTAATGAATTAAGAGAGATTAAGCAGCTTAGTTAGTGGCAGAGTATTGGTAACTGTAAGTCCTTATATAACAGGAGATATAAAGGGCTGAGCAACTTAGTCCATAGGGGACAGGCTGGAAGTTCAAGGGTTAAGTGGTAACCGGTAATGTAATGATTAAAGTAGGCTGGTAGGCTAGGCGGCTGCTGTCCTCAGAGAGCTGGCTCTGTGATGGATGAGAGAGGGGTAGAGAAGGAAGCGCCACCTGAGTGTAGTATTAAAAAATGATGTTTAATGACACCAGGTAAAAACACACTTACAGCATAAAAACATATAAAATATAGGTATCAGGAAGAGACTAGGGGCCGGCGTGAAGCGCACGTGAAGCGTGCGTGACGTCACAGGTCATCCGTCCGCTTCCGGGTTCGGTATCCAGGGGAGGGATCTCCAGGGAGGAGGGCTTGCAATGGATAGGGAGGTGTCTGCAATGTGCTTTTGTATGGCAGTGCTGTGGGACAACAGGTCCCAGCGTCTATCAAAAGAAAGCACAGCGCCAACTGTTTTTTTAAATATTTTTTTATATATGATTTTTTAAAATTTATTTATGTATTTATTTATTTTTTATTTTTATTTATTTATTTATTTATTTATTTATTTTTATTTTTATCTTTACCGTTGCATTTTCTGGTTCTTTTGTATCATCACCATGGGAATTATTATTATGTTTCGCTTTTATACTATATGTATATATATATATATATATATATATATATATATATATATATATATATATTTTTATACTTACCTCCATTTTTTGCCCCCATTGTTACTCCCATTTTTACTATTGTTAATATTATTGTCTCCATGTTTACTACCATGCACTTTTCCCCATTCATATATGTTTCCATGCCACTCACTATTATATAACCTCCTTTTTTTCTCTGTGTATATTATGTTACCTTGTAGTTCCCCTCCCACCCACAGTTGGCGCTGTGCTTTCTTTTGACAGACGCTGGGACCTGTTGTCCCACAGCACTGCCATATAAAAGCACATTGCAGACACCTCCCTATTAGGCCTATTGAAGGAGCAGTGGCTCCGAGCGCATAGCCTTCTCTCAACCTCCCTGCAAGCCCTCCTTCCTGGACGATCCCTCCCCTGGATACCGAACACGGAAGCAGACGGACGACCTGTGACGTCACGCACGCTCCACGTGCGCTCCACGCCGGCCCCTAGTCTCTTCCTGATGGCCACAGAAGGAGCTCCCGGCTGGTAATCCACCTTCTGCAGCCCAGCATCCCAACAGCGTCACCACCACAGGATCCGAGGGAAGACAGAGGACCACATACCTATACAGATGAGCCTTCTATATGTTTTTTCCTGTAAGTGTGTTTTTACCTGGTGTCATTAAACATAATTTGTTAATACTACACTCAGGTGGCGCTTCCTTCTCTACCCCTAGCTTAATTAGTGGCGTGCAGGCAGTGTATTTGATATTTATATACAAAGTCGTGTATGTATGTATGTGTGTGTGTGTGTGTGTGTGTGTATGTGTGTGTGTGTACATTCTGCATTTAGTATAGATACAATATTCAGTGTAGAATCTATATTCAGTCAGTACAGGCAGTGTATTTGAGAGAAATTATATATATATATATATATATATATATATACACCCTGTTCCAAAATATTATGCAAATTCTATTTCAGTGTCACAAAGATTAAATATTTTGTTCTTCAGTTTAACTCATGGATGGCATTGTGTCTCAGGGCTCTTTTGATCACTGAAAACAATCTCGGACACCTGTGATAATTAGATTGCCAGATGAGCCCAATTAAAGAAAAAACTACTAAAGGAGGGTGTTCCACATTAATAAGCAGAGCACCATTTTCAAGCAATATGGGGAAGAAAAAGGATCTCTCTGCTGCCGAAAAGAGTGAAATAGTTCAATGCCTTGGACGAGGTATGAAAACATTAGATATTTCACGAAAACTTAAGCGTAATCATCGCACTATTGAGAGATTCGTGGCTGATTGAGAGCACAGACGGGTTTCGTGCAGATAAAGGCATATTGAGGAAGATTTCTGCCAGATCCATGCATTGGATCAAGAGAGCAGCTGCTAAAACACCATTACATAGCAGCATGAAAATGTTTGGTGGCCTCACAAAACAACATGAAATATGTTAAAATTAATAGAATGTACCATCATCCGAATTTAATTGGTATAGAAATTTGGGCGTAAGGGCCCCAACCCCAAACTCACCAGAAATAGTCCGCTTGCAATCTTCTCTGGTGAGTTCGGGGTTGGGGCCCTTACTCCCAAATTTCTATTACATATCAGCAAACAGATATTTGAAGCTGCTGGTGCCTCTGGAGTCCCACGGACATCAAGGTGTAGAGTCCTCCAGAGTCTTGCAACTGTGCATAAACCTTCCGTTCGGCCACCACTAACCAATGCTCAGAAGCAGTAACGGTTGCATTGGGCAGAAAAATACATGAAGACTAATTTTCAAACAGTCCTGTTCACTGATGAGTGCCGTGCAACCCTGGATGGTCCAGATGGATGGAGTAGTGGATAGTTGGTGGACGGCCACCCTGTTCCAACAAGGCTGCGACGTCAGCAAGGCTGTGGTGGAGTCATGTTTTGGGCTGGATTCATGGGAAGAGAGCTGGTCGGCCCCTTTAGGGTCCCAAAAGGTGTAAAGATGACCTCTGCAAAGTATGTGGAGTTCCTGACTGACCACTTCCTTCCCTGGTACAAAAGGAAGAACTATGCTTTCCGTAATAAAATCATCTTCATGCATGACAATGCACCATCTCATGCTGCAAAGAATACCTCTGCATCAATGGCTGCTATGGGGATAAAAGGAGAGAAAGTCATGGTGTGGCCTCCATTCTCCCCTGACCTCAATCCTATTGAGAACCTTTGGAGCATCCTCAAGCAAAAGATCTATGTGGGAGGCAGTTTACATCCAAACAGCAGAGGCTATTCTGACATCTTGCAAACAAATTCAAGCAGAAACTGTCCAAAAACTCACAAGTTCAATGGATGCAAGACTTGTGAAGCTGCTATCAAATAAGGAGTCCTATGTTAAAATGTAATGTGACCTGTTAAAATGTTTAAAAAGTTAAAATGCTGTTCAAAGTTTGATTGAAATAGCTTTCGATTTCAGTAAATATGCTGCAAACACAACAAATGACAATTTTCAGTTCTTTACAACCTATAAAGTGTTTTGAAACTTACTGTGCGTAATAATTTGGAACAGTGCATTGTAAGTTTTTTTATTTTGAAAAATAAAAACTGTTATCATTAGGAGGTTTGATCAATAAAATTTGAATTGCACTCTTAATAGTTGATAACATGAGAATTATGCTGACTGTTATCTACAATAATTATTTAGGCAAATGAGAAAAATATAACTGGCATAATAATTAGGAAGAGGGTGTATATATATATATATATATATATATATATATATATATATATATATATATATATATGTATACTATATACTCTGAATTTAGTGTAGATTAGATATTCAGTGTAGAATATAAATTCAGGCAGTGAAGTATATATAATATAGTGTATTGAAGTGGTTAAGGGGAACACTGTGGCAAAATTTAAAAAAAAAACAGCGTGGGCCCCCCCCAAAAAATAGCAGGACCTTCAGGTCTTGTATGGATTTTAAGGGGAACCCAATGCCAAAATAATAAAAAAAAGGCATAGGGGTCCCCCCAGAATCCATACCAGACCCTTCTGAGGGGAACCCCACTCCAAAATGTAAAGAAAATGGTATGGGGGTCCCGTCGGTGCCCTGATTGAAGATGTATGGACATCGCGGAACACAAAACTGTCTCCTACTATTTACCCCTACCCATTCACATAGGAGGGGGCTGGGATCTGGGGGCCCCCTTGTTGGGGGATCCCCACGCCATTTTAAAAAAAAAAATTGGCACGGGGTTCCCCTTAAGATCCATACCAGACCCGAAGGTCCTGGTAATGGACTGGGGGGGAGGGGGGAAACCCATGCCATTTTTTTCAATAATTTTTATATATATTGCCGGGATTCGGCAATACATTACAGCCGCAAGCAATTTTAAATGACATGTTTTTCCTTTAGAAATGTAATTTTGCTGCGGGACTGTTATGAACACGGGAAAAATGCGCTACTTTACAGGCAGACTAAGGAGACCCCCCAGGCACGATATTTAAAGGAATATTTTATTTTTATTGGTTCACTTTAAGCATTATTAAAATCACTCCTCCTGAAAAAATGGCCATTTTTAATTTTTTTTGTATTGATACATGTCCCCTGGGGCAGTACCCATACACTTTTTATGACAATAAATTGCATATAAGCCTTTAAAATGAGCACTTTTGATTTTTCACATTTGTGTCCCATAGACTTTAACGGTGTTTGCATGTTCACACAAATTTTTTGTCTGTTCACATGTCCTGGTGCGAACTGGGGGGGGGGGGGGGGTGTTCGGCTAATACCTAGTAGAGACATACCCAAAAGACTTTCAGCTGTAATTGCAGTGAAAAGTGGTTCTACAAAGTATTGACTCAGGGGGGCTGAATACAAATGCACGCCACACTTTTCACATATTTGTAAAAAAGTTTAAAAACTGTTTATCATTTTCCTTCCATTTCACAGTTATGTGCCACTTTTTATTGGTCTATCACATAAAATCGCAATAAAATACATTTAAGTTTTTGGTTGTAACATGACAAAATGTGGAAAATTTCAAGGGGTATGATCACTTTTTTAAGGCACTGTAATACATTAGCAAAATGATTAAAGTGTTATTAAACCGACAACAGTAAAATCAGTCTGTATATTGTTGTGAGTGTGGTATGGAATCTTAATAATAGATATGGGGAATTTGAATTGCATAGAATTTTAGTGTTTTGCGCATGTGCCTCCAACCTTACGGTAAAAATGTGGACTTTGTTCAATCAGTAACATACCACAATAATTTCCTGAATTCATTAATCTATGGTGAATTCTTACCAACGTATAAATATCTCCAAATAGAGGTGTCCGTTTATGAAGCAGTGAAATCTATTCACTGCTTCGTTCTCCGGCATTCACAGTGAAGAATCTTCTCCTCTGTGTGCCAGTTTATGAAGCTTTGTAGATCGCTTCACCTTTGGAGGAGCGAAGAGATCTACAAATGCTTCAAACAGTGGAGAACGGCCCCTGATACTGGAATCTCGTGAGACTTTACGAGATTACAGTACCAGAAATTCACCGAAATACAAAGATGTCAGTTTATTAAGCAGTGATAAATTATCACCGCTCAATACACAGACAGACCACGTGGATTAATGTTAATAAAATAATGAGTCCCCCTACATTATATACATATGTATACACACACACACATTATATATACATGTATATACACACACATGATATATATATACATATACACATTATATATATATGTATATATATGTATACACATAAATATGACAGGGGGACATGCTTACAGTGTTGGGGGGTCTGAACGAGGCATAAGGAAGTTAAAAATCTTCCTCCTTCCCCCTCAGATCCCCCCAGATTCTCTCTTCACTCCCCGATTCACCACCTCTGAGCTGGTGAACCCGGGAGTGTGAATTCTGACTCAGATCGCCAGTGAAGCACTGAGATCACCGCTTCATAAACTGATAAGTAAAATGAGACCATAAACGGCGCTGCCCTCTATAATATTAATGGATACCAGGTACAAATATCACAAGATCCACACTGAATCCAGATGACTCCGATACATAAAAACTCCACCAATATCAAACATACTACGGTTTAGGCCAAAAATGAGCCATATATATGGAGGTGAGAAAAAAAGTTGCAAAAAACACCACTACTTAAAAATGACTAAATAAGATGTGTTCCCCCAGCGGAATGTAAGTGTCATCCAGAGTAAATTATATAATACCTGAGTGAAAAAATGTGTAATACCTGAATGAAGAAAGTTTAGGTTGGATAGTGCAAACCAGAGAACAGTGTAAAAAAGGAAACAAATTAGAAAATTGTTTTAAAAAACTTTTTAACCCCAAAGTTCAGAAGTATTGGGACAAAATGGCGCCAAAGAAAACCTATTGGATATTATAGGATAAGTGTGCTTAATATTACCAGTATGGTGTCTGTGTATCCCCTTCCGTATTTATATGCGAAAAATGTTGTGTTTGACCCCAATGTTCAAAAGTATTGGGACAGTATAAGGTATAAATAGGTATTATACGAATAAGTGTGCTTAATATTATCAGTGTGGTGTCTGTGTGTCCCCTTCCATATTTATATGCAAAAGATAATGAATATGATTGTGTTTGACCCCAATGTTCAAAAGTATTGGGACAACATGGCGCTTAAGAAACGTGAGATGTGAAATATCCTATTTTGTGCAGAATGTGAATAGTCCTTCTATGTGATAAGCATATAATAATAAACCCACTCCAAATATTAAAATTGCAGTTAATAAAAAGGTAATACAATTAATAAAAAGGTAATACAATTAATTCAGGTTTCTTTAGTTTGAAACAAGTGGAATAGTTAATTTCTGAAAAGTTCATATATGTAATCCATGCAAAACAAATATTGTGACCCAGGTGAGGAGAACAGAGTTCAGCTGTAATTGCTGTTTATTTCATCCAAGAGGGTACACCGTAGTGACTTCTGTGCGATTTTTTTCCATAAAGGTGACTTGAAGTGCTCGCCCCCCTGTGCGGAGTGTGAATTCTGACTCAGATCGCCAGTGAAGCGCTGAGATCACCGCTTCATAAACTGCCCGTTACTGTGTCATTCAATGAGGATTCTCCGTGTGTAGAGATAATCGGCGGGAGAACAAGTTCAAACATGTTCTCCCCCAATTATCACTGTTTCATAAACTGTTTATGGACTGTGATCAGCGGCGATCCTCGGGATCACCGCTGATCACTGCTTCATAAACGGACACCAGAATGAATAAGTAAATCATTTTTATTAATTTACAAGTATAATTGTAGCGCTGGTAGATTTGCGATCTACCATCTGATAAAATTTAGTAAATTGCTCGATAGGGGAAGTTAGATTTGCCTCTGTTCCAGCTTGGCTGACGTTGCATGTGTTTCCATACTGGGCCGGTGGGTGTCGTTGTTACTATCGGCTAGTGTTGGAAAGGCAACGTGTCAAAACGTGTCATAGCGCATGGATGCTCTTCTGTCCCAGAGACAACTCAGTGGAGGTGGTCCTCCGAGTGGGATTCTGGGAGAGGGTATTTATGGGACAGACGCCATGTTTTAGGGTCGTTTCACAGCCACCTGCTGGCCCTCCTGGCTGACAGGTATGCGTTAGAGTGCTACCTCGTGGTCCTCCGTTCTGGAGGCCCGCGTCGCTGCGGCGCATGGGTGGGCCCAGAAGCCTGTCTGGGGCCTACCACAACAGCAGAGGAATGGTCCTGAGCTGTCTATCCAGAGTGAAGAAGCTGGACAACCGAGGAGATCCCAGGGGAGGTCCCGTCATGAAAGGATCATGCAGAGTGCTGGTCTGGAGAGGGGCCTGGTGACTCGGTTGGAGGACGTATCCTAAAGTAACTTTACAGCATAGTGTTGCCGGGTTTGGCTTAAAGGTTCAAGCACTGTGACTGACATTCACCGCAAAACCAATACATCCTGTGGCAGAGGATCGTACGGGTTCATCCCAAGCAAGTCTGTGGCAGAGACTTTTGTTCGTGCTACATACTGGCTGCTAGGCAAGTGAGAGAGGCCTTTCCAGGCGAGCAAAGAGTGTGTCCCACAAGGGAAGTGCATTCTACTGTAATATTCAACTCTAAAGGACATTTGTCAAGAATCCTACAGAAAGGTATTTGAGCTTTCCCTGCAGTTTCCCTTCTGCCTCTTTCCTGCTACTTCCTTCGTTAATTGTTCAATAAAGCATTGAAAACGCACTCAAGTTTTGGTGCTTGTATCGTCCGGAGGTAAACTCAACGGAACCCTAGACCCGGTGCCGGTGAAGCAGAGGGAAGCAGAGTGAAGGTAACAAGCCCGCTTAAACCAGCAGCTCCGCCGAGAGTTATTGCTACATAATTGTACAACTTCATTCAGAACCGGATTTTCTGGTGATTAATACACACTACCAAAGACATCAACACGGCAATAAAACTAGTTTTTCTTAATATTTGATAAATAACCCAAGGGTAGCCCAAATGACTATGTAAAAAAGATTTGCGGTAATCACGCCTTAAGTTCAAAAGCATAATATCTCTTGTCACTCGGGAGAACAATCCTCTGAATTTCTCTGGCCAGAAGGAATACAAAGTATGTCTAGTGGAGTCAACTGATAAATTAGCACTCCCTTCAAATTGATAATATCTAACAGAGCTACCAGAGTAAAGGGGGCGATAAATAATTTCCCTGGGACCACAGTAGCCAAATTTGTTGTAATATAGTTTGATCCTAATTTCACCCACAAACGGCTTTAACACACAAGGCCAATAACGTGGGACAATTATTAAATACTAAACTACCTTTTTACACAGTATTGGATAAGATAAAATGTAAACAGAAAAATATGATTCATATAATTTTCCATTCACACAGTATTGGATAAGAAAAAATGAACAATAAAATACAATTCCTATAATTTTGGGAAGAGAAAAATATTATCAATAATTATATGGTCAGTATCTCACCACTGTTTAAAAGAAATGGTGTATATTGGATTCGTCCTAGCAACAATGTCCAGCGAGATGGGGAGTGGTTGCTTATTACTAAATCTGTGTTCGTCCAGAGAGTGTATGTCAGCGTGTGGGTCTGTGGTCCTCTCTCTCTGGCACCTCACATACTTTATACCATCTGGGACAATAAGCTCATAAAATTATAATAAGCTCAGCCCAGAAGGTATGGCTATTTTCCATTGGTTGAAAAAATCTAATCATTTACTTTGGTGAGTTCAGGTAATATTACCTTCAACCACTAGGCATGTCTGAGGGCAGAAAAATGTGTTCTGAACTATCTGTTAAATAATATGTTCTATTTTCATAATGTGTATCTGTTTTTATTTTGGTGCTGGAATATATATATTATTTAAGTACTCTGGTTACCGGTCCAATATAAAATACACTCAGTATAATTTTGATTATTCAAAATCACATAGAATGTTTATATATGTGGATAAATGTATAATTCTTGTATATCCTGTGAATACTTGTTTATCTAGGAAAACGCATGCTATATGTATATTTTTATACAGTTATAGTCACGATTCATATGTCTTTCATAACACTAATTGGCATTTTAAAACAATTCTTACTTCTAATTTGTTCTTACATCTAAGTCTTATGTTTTTATCCTGCAACACAATTATCATTGGGTCAGTAGACACTATAAATCATAATTGTATTTATGACCTGCAATATAATATATAATTTGAGTGACTTATAATCAAATATAGGTATTTTAAAATAATGCTGAATGCTAACTTTCAAATCTTCATAAAAGTGTTTTGAACTGAACTTTGGACAGACTCAATGAATATTTAGATAGAGTTTAGCTGTATACACAATTCCTAGAGTCTAAACAATGGGTTTTGATAGTTAAGGATGATTTCTCTGTGAGAACAATCCAGTTATGTATCTGTGTAACTTTTTATGGCAGTGTTGGGTCTATCCTTTTATCTACCCAACAAGGACAGGTAAAAATCTTTGATTTCTGCTTCGCAGTGAGTTGATTGTTTGAAGAACTAGTTTCTCTCTATTTTTGTTTTAAGTGGTTTCAAGAGGAGAACAAAAACAGTTAAATATCTTTTGATTTTGTGAAAAGGGCACTATTGTTTAGGTTACTTTGTTTCAACATAAGGTTTGTGTATTGACCTCCACTTGGAGAGGGTGATTCACTCAACCTTTTCTGGGGGGGGGGGGGGGGGGGGGCGCTTCTCTGGTATGGCGACTCCTTAGCTGAGTGTTTCATGAATTATGAAGATTTTTATATATCCCGGCCATGACAAGTAAATGCAGTAAAGCATGCTTGTTTTACCTAAGGGGTTAATCCTCTGCATTGTGTAAAAAAGGCTTGTTTGATCCTGTCTTCTCTGATCCTCCCCTTTTCCCATAATCTCAAATCCATCTGCTGATAACAGAGCCCTAGGAAGCACTCTGCACATGCTCAGTTTGGTGTGTATTGCTAGAGAGTTTTTTCTTTTATTTTTAAGGAGGGTGCATGTGATTAGCACAAGGCCAATCAGCACTGTCCAGATAGAGGGTCGGGGTCCTGCAGCCTCATAGGACAGTCAGAGGAGAATGAAAACTCCTCCTACAAGCTCTAACCAGTGTTCAGCTGGGCACTGATAGAAGTCACAAGACTGCTATATACTGCTGATGAGAAAAGGTATTTAGCAGTTTATATTTACTAAAACAAATGCATTTCCATGTTCTGTGTACTGTGGGAGACCAGATATAGAGATATAGTGAACGCAGGGTCCTGGGGTTAGTAACACTTTAAAGTCTAAGTTTATTTTATTTTTATCTTTTTAAATCCGCACAAGGGATAGCACTTGTGCTGGTGCCAGCTCTACTAGTTGAAATCAGCCACAGCCACAATCTGCTGCGGGGATAAATACGGGGACTGAACCTGTCACAGACACCCATCAATAGTGCCAACTATGCCTGCCCTTCCCCCCTCCTCCATTCATAGAAGCTGTACTGTATCCATATTGCTCAAAGAAACAGTGCTTGTAGTACTTGCAATCATTGCCCACTCCTCCAATTGGAACACTATTTATTAATTTGTTTGGGACCTAAAGGCTACACAAGACATATTGTAATTGAATGTTAAAAATTACTGTAGCACCCTGATAGTAGACAGGGATGCTAACAAATTTAGCTTGCTAGGTGCTAACAAGCCTGGCTGATAGGGGACTCGGTTTTTTTCCCCAACTCTGGATTTGATGCACCTCTCTCTTCTGTCACTAGGTGGCATTGTTGCCTGTGGCAGTAGAATGATAAGGGCATAGGAAATCCAGACTAGGAGTGAATAGGTTGACTCAGCCAATTGGCAGGGGTCTCTTTGGTCTCTTGGCCTGCTGGGAGCGCCTATTTATTCGGGAGGAGCCGGGTGATCGGGGTTCTGTGCCACCTGGACGGCTGTCTGTGTGGACATGCCAAAAGCCTCTGGGCTGCTAGGCCAGAAGCCTGAGGTCTATCCTGGGAGCACCTAGCTGCTAGGCTGTCTGAGGCCTATCCAGGTTTGAGAGAGGCAGCGCAGGGTTGGGGCTTCAGGCTGGAAGCCCAGCCAAGTTGCAAAGGTTCAGCCGGACGGGGGAGCTGGATCATTGCCAGCGGTGAGGGAGAAGCAGTTGCCACAAGGGATGACACTCCTGTTGCCAGGGTTAAGTGATGATCAACGCCAGAGGTAAAGGGAGGAATAGTCTCCAGCAAGAGACAACCATTCCTGTTATCAGAGGCCAGTGTATGAAAGTCTGAAGGAGTACCAGAGCAGCCTTTTTCACCAGCCTGGGACGGTGAAGAAGTGGTAAAGCTTCAGCAGAGTGCCAAGCCAGGGACTCAGAGGGTTAGCTGTGAAAGAGCTCAGGGGATCCAGTGATGCCCGGGATCTTGAAGTCTAGTGAGAGACCGAGCACTGTGAATGAGTATCTACAGTGGGATACTGTGATATGTGAGAGGAGATCTACAACGGGTTTCTGTGAGTTACTTGTATAGATCTCTATTGACTGTTCAAAATTTAGTTGCCATAGGAGACAGCTGTTCTACAAATACAGTTGCTGCATCCAGCTTAAAGACCCTCTACCTGTATTGCTGTCTGCCTATTATTTTGTCTCGGAGTCTGCCAATTACTAGTGCATCTGCCTAAGGGTATCCTGCCCCTAACCCCCCCCCCCCCCCAGTTCTGTTTAAGAGACAATAAATCTCTTTTCTTGCATTCCAAAAAGTGACTGGCGCCCATGTTTCCAACTTGCAATACACCCACCATGCCTAATAACCCACACTACAAGGAAGGATGTCAGCTCTCTCTGACTCTGGAGGTCACCATTAGGCCTTTGGAGGTCATGGATGCCGCTACATTATCTTTCCTCTGCAATCTGCAGTGCTGAAATTTTCTGTAAAATTCAACGTAATATGGCTACCTGGAGATGTTCTGTAAACAGTTGGTGTAGAGAACTTCCCCAGAAATTAAATTTCCTAATTTAGAGATTGGCTCAATGATTTTCCCAGAAGTCTGCACTAATATATAAATCAGATTAGGGGAGTATGGTCATCTTAAGGGCTGTAATATGCCCAAATAATAACAGATGGTAATTATCCCAGTGTTTTTGAATAAGGACAGTGTATTCGCTTTATAAAAATCTGAGAATGTAGAGGTGATGTTAGTGCCTAAATATTTCTTTGAGTGTTTACCCCAGTGACAATGATAGTGGGCTTGTAGACCAAAAGGTTGTGCAGGGAGAATGTGAATAAGTAAAGCCTCTGTCTTAGAGGAGTTTATTAGATATTCTGACAGTTGACTGAATTCCTCTAGAACGCGATGCAGCACTGGAAGAGAGTGGTATGGGGACTGGTTAAAGTGGAGTTCCACCCACTTTTACAACTCTTCAGCATCCCTCACTAAACTGTGCACTGTAAACAAATTGGATATTTTTTTATTTTTTTTCTCAGCACCTACTGTATATCTGCTGTATTCATTTTTCACTTCCTCCTACCTGGCCGCGGCCCATCGCATCATTTCCTGTTTGCAATGCCTTCTGTGAAGGGGCGGCAACTTCCTCTAAAACTGCCATTGCTATGGAAACCTGACCTGAAACCTATTACACTGCTTGTGCTGCACTGAGCACGTGGGGCGGCAACTTCCTCTGAAACTGCCATTGCTATGGAAACCTGACCTGAAACCTATTACACTGCTTGTGCTGCACCGAGCATGTGCGAGATCCGCAAGGATGAGATCCAGGAAGAAATACAGTCTGGCTTCAGATGCCCACACTTAAGATGGCCACGACCTGCTGTAAGTTTATAAAATAACAAACTACTGCTATAAACTAACAAAACAGACTTTAGTTTACAGACTAACTTTACTAGAATACATTAAGCTTGTGTATTATAGGGGTATTTTTATTTAAAAAGTATAATTTCGGCCGGAACACCACTTTAAGGTGAGCAATATATCATCCGCAAATAATGAGAGCTTATACTCTTTATGTCTAATGGGGATCCAATGTTTATTCTCATTAGTTCTAATAGCCTCTGTCAATGGTTCCAGGCAGGGGATAAAAAGTAAGGGAGATAGAGGTCATCCCTGCCTGGTATCTTTTATACATATTGAAGAGAGAGGACATGGCATGGGTGAGTTTGACTTGGGACAAAGGGAAGTAATATAATACCTGATGCTTTAAAAAAAAAAAGGACCCCGCAAGCCTGGGTGTCATAAGCTCAAGCCAAGTCTGTCAAAGGCTTTTTGAGCATGTAAGCTCAAAAACAGAGTGGGATAGTTTGCTTATTTATCACATCTATCAAGTCTATGGTCCGCCTGGTGTTGTCAGCTGCCTGTCTGGCTAACATGATCAACCTGATCCTTATTTATAAGTCTTTGTACTATTTGGAATAGTCTATTAGCCAGAATTTCAGTAAATATTTTGTAGTCCGAGTTAAGCAGTGCTTTAGGCCAACAGTTAGGCAGGCAGGCAGGCAGTGCTTTTCCCAGGTTTGGGTATCATTGTTTATAAGAATGTAAAAATTGGAGTGGGGTATTTCCCCCTTGAATAGAGCATTATACATTTCAAACAAATGAGGTGCTACAATAGATGCAAAGTGCTTTTAGTAGAAGAAGGAAAGCCATCAGGGCCAGGGGATTTGTGGAGGGGAGTTTTTAATCTCCCCTGTTTTCCCTTAATGCTGCCATAACTATAGAAGAGCTGTCAAATTGTTAGAGGTAAATTTAGGTAGTCTAATTTTAGATACAGTATATATTCCTCAAATTTAGCAGAATGGAAGAGAGGGTTGGAGTCTGAGGTGAGAGGGAGGGTGGGAGTCCGAGGTAAGGCAGTTATATAATTTTTTTTGTAATATTCTACAAAGGTCTCATCTATAGATTATGAATCATAGGTAGAGTACCATCTGCTTGACAGATATAGTCAGGAGTAGATAAGTATAGGTTTGTTTTGCCCTCAGTCTGCTGGCCAACAATCTATGAGGCTTATTAGAGAACTCATAAAAGTTCTGTTTAGTCCATTCTAGAGATTTCTCTAGGCTAGACGAAGTTAATGGTTTAATCTGATTATGTATGATGGTGACTGTGCGAAGACGAGCTCCCGTGGGTGAATGCAGTAATTGAGTTTGCGATAGTTAGTATTGCATTTAAGACAGATTCTGACAGAAATACAATGTCCTTTAGAGACAGTGTTGTGCATTTCCTACAAGGTAGATGCCTTATCCACAATATCTTTATTTAAATGAAAAAATTCCTGGTTAAGATGGCTTGGGAGTCAGGGTGCTTCTAGGGCACATGTCAGAGATATTTAGTTTAGTGGCGGCCCGTCCATAGGGGGCGCAAGGGCACCGCTCCCCCCCCCCCCTCCAGGCAGTCACAAAAAAAAAGAAAACATTTAAAACTGGCCCTTAAAAAAAAAAAGAAATTGATAAAAGGTCCTTAAGTGCACTGTATCCGGGCGTAGAAAGACCCTCAATTTGACTGTACATGAGACTGCTGGGCAAGATGGTGTCATCTTTCAGCGCAGTTCCTTATGCACAGTTTCACTCCAGGTTGTTCCAGAAAACTATCCAGGAGGCTTGGAACAAGTCTGTTCTAACCTTGGATCATCCAATGCCTCTATCTCCAAGGGTAAAACAGGACCTCTCTTGGTGGTCAAAGACCAGCAACTTGAAAGGCGGTAAGC
This sequence comes from Lithobates septentrionalis, assembly GCA_037952835.1. Classification (NCBI taxonomy): domain Eukaryota; kingdom Metazoa; phylum Chordata; class Amphibia; order Anura; family Ranidae; genus Lithobates; species Lithobates septentrionalis. The sequence continues at coordinate 777,441 of JBBDGP010002097.1, read as the reverse complement.
TGGAAAGTGGTAACTTCAGACGCCAGTCGTCTCGGCTGGGGAGCAGTAATGGAAGAGGCCTCCGTACAGGAAAAATGGTCCCAGGTAGAGAAGACCTTGCCTATCAATCTTCTGGAAATTCGAGCAGCTCGCTTGGCTCTCATATTTTGGACGTCCAGGTTGCGGGGGTCTCCGGTCAGAGTCCAGTCCGACAATTCGAAGGTGGTGGCATACATCAACCACCAAGGGGGTACCTGGAGCCGGGCAGCCCAAAGAGAAATAAATCACATATTGGCTTGGGCAGAGAGACACGTGCCATTTTTGTCGGCAGTCTATATTCCAGGGGTGGACAATTGGCAAGCAGACTACCTAAGTCGTCAACAATTGTTACCGGGGAAATGGTCCCTTCACCGGGAGGTTTTCCTTCAAATATGCCAGCGTTGGGGGATGCCAGAGGTGGATCTCCTGGCATCCAGGTTCAATGCCAAGGTGGACAGCTTTGTGTCCAGGACCAGAGATCCACTTGACGTGGGGACGGATGCATTGGTGGTTCCCTGGGATCAGTATTCCTTAATTTACGCTTTTCCTCCGATCCAGATGCTGCTGCACCTGTTACGCAGGATACAGGAAGAACAGAAAACAGTTATTCTGGTGGCCCCACGGTGGCCCAGGAGGGCTTGGTACTCACAGATTGTGAGGATGGAGGTAGGGGGCCCATTGTGCCTTCCATTCCACTCAGACCTGTTGTCCCAAGGTCCCATATACCATCCTTCTTTACGGTTGCTGAATTTGATGCCACGGCTATTGAGACCAGAGTACTAAGAGATCGTGATATCAGAGGATCTGTTTTGTCTACTTTAATAAATGCTAGAAAGCCAGTGTCTAGAAAAAATTACCATAGAGTCTGGAAGTTGTATATCTCATGGTGTAAGAGGAGGAGATGGCACCCTCGCAAGTATACAATTGGGAAGGTCCTTGCCTTTCTGCAAACAGGAATTGATTTAAACTTATCCCTAGGAACCATTAAGGGACAAATTTCGGCCTTATCGTTTTTTTTCCAGAGGCCAATCGCATCTCATTCTTTAGTATGAGCCTTTGTCAAAGGAGTACTACATTTAAGGCCGCCAATTAAACCGCCCTTATGCCCTTGGGACTTGAACTTAGTGCTTTCAGCTCTACAGAGTCAACCCTTTGAACCTATTAAGCGTATTCCTTTGATCCTATTAACTAGGAAATTGGTCTTTTTGGTGGCTATAACCTCAGCTAGAAGGGTGTCTGAGTTGGCTGCCCTTTCTTGTGAAAAACCCTTTCTGTTTATTCATCTGGACAAGGTGGTAATGCGGCCTCGTCCAGATTTTTTACCCAAGGTGGTTTCCAGTTTTCACTTGAATCAGGATATCATTTTACCTTCCTTCTTTCCTAAACCTAAATCTAAGGAGGAAAGGTCGCTCCATTCACTGGATGTGGTGAGAGCTGTCAAGGTTTACTTAGATATGTCAGCCCCTTTTCGGAAATCTGACTCACTTTTTGTTCTGCCTGAGGGTCCTAAGAAAGGACAGGCAGCAACTAGTTCTACAATCTCTAGGTGGATTTGTCAGGTCATTATCCAGGTCTATGAGTTGAAACACAAGGTTCCACCTCGATATCTCAAGGCTCACTCTACCAGAGGAGTTAGTATGTCATGGGCAGCACGCCAACAAGTGTCTATGGCTCAGGTTTGCAAAGCGGCCGCTTGGTCTTCGGTTCATACATTCACCAGGCTTTACCGACTGGATGTTAGGTCTCAAAAAGAGACTATTTTTAGCCAGAGCGTGCTGCAAGCAGCTTTATAGTCTGGAGCCTAAAACAGGGGATCCAGGGATGTTATGTTCCCTCCCCTCTAAGACATTGCTTTAGGACATCCCAGATAGTCATTACTATGGTGCTCTGTGTCCCGTGATGTATGATAAAGAAAAGTTGATTTTTAAAACAGCTTACCTGTAAAATCCTTTTCTTGGAGTACATCACGGGACACAGAGGTCCCTCCCCTCTTTTTCTGGGATCTTAATTGCTTGCTACAAAACTAAAGGTACTTCCTGTATGGGAGGGGTTATATGGGAGGAACCTTCTTACTATTGGTTGCCAGTGTTCAATCATCTAAAGGTAGCATATAACCCAGATAGTCATTACTATGGTGCTCTGTGTCCCGTGATGCACTCCAAGAAAAGGATTTTACAGGTAAGCTGTTTTAAAAAAATCATTTATTCTCTCTGCACACACCTTCAGCCAGCAGTGTGTGGATGCTGGCCACATACTGACTCAGTCATTGGAGTCATTGCCAGTGAAATATACAGGACGTAATCAAATAAAAATGACTGCTCTGACTGCAGGGGTGTCCATTGCTGAATACATAGATGCATAATCGATGGGCCTCTAAGATGTCAAAAAGAAGAGCTTTTTGATTGTCCACAACATGTCATTACAATGCCTTCATTTTTTAACCTGTACAGCACACCTCCACTATACCACACAGCATACCTCCACTACACCACACCTCCACTACACCGCACAGCACAGCACCCCTCCACTACATCACACAGCACACCTCCACTACACCGCACAGCACACCTCCACTACACCACACAGCACACCTCCACTGCACCACACAGCACACCTCCACTACACCACACAGCACACCTCCACTACACCGCACAGCACACCTCCACTACACCACACAGCACACCTCCACTATACCCAAACAGCACACCTCCACTACATCACACAATCACTACACCACACAGCACACCTCCACTACACTGCACAGCACACCTCCACTACACTGCACAGCACACCTCCACTACACTGCACAGCACACCTCCACTACACCACACAGCACACCTCCACTATACCCAAACAGCACACCTCCACTACACCACACCTCCAATACACCACACAGAACACCCCCAGTACACTGCATAGCACACCTCCACTACACCACACAGCACACCTCCACTACAGCACACCTCCACTACACTGCACAGCACACCTCCACTACACTACACTGCACAGCACACCTCCACTACACTACACTGCACAGCACACCTCCACTACACCGCACAGCACACCTTCACTACACTGCGCAGCACACCTCCACTACACCACACAGCACACCTCCACTACACCACACAGCACACCTCAGCTACAGCACACCTCCACTGCACAGCGCACCTCCACTGCACAGCACACCTCCACTGCACAGCACACCACACCTCCACTACACCGCACAGCACAGCACACCTCCACTACACCACACAGCACACCTCCACTACACTGCACAGCACACCTCCACTACACTACACTGCACAGCACAACTCCACTACACTGCACAGCACACCTCCACTACACCACACAGCACACCTCCACTACACTGTGCAGCACAACTCCACTACACCACACAGCACACCTCCACTAAAGCACACCTCCACTGCACAGCACACCTCCACTGCAGCCTGATCCTCCCGAACACAAGGAGTGCTATGGGAGGAGGGGCCACTGAGCGCATCGCAGCTCCCGTGATGAAGAAGGACCACAGCGGCACCCAAACACCAAACCCTCCACACAAGGCATGAAACTGACCAGGCGGGGAGAGTGCGTCGGAGATCTGGATAGAGACAATCCATGTGGGAACATTTGACCAGTACAGGGAATGTTGAATGCAAGAGTACCATGTACAAGACTCACAAGCACAAACATAGAAAAACAATGTAAATGAATATTAAAATTATCAATATGTAAACCTTAACAGAAGGTACCCTATGAATGAGGGCAGATCTTACACAGGGAAGACAGGGGAACACTGCCAATCCCAATTATACAATTGCTTCCATCCCTGTATATGTATAAATAAATAAAGGGGAGTTTGGAGTTTAAATGAAGCACCCGAAGGTGCCTCCATCCCGGTACTAAATAGAGACTAAAGGGGAGTTGGGACTTTAAATAAAGCAATTGGATAGTGGAGGTGAATAGAAATATAGAAATTTTATTAAACAACATTTTAAACATAGTTCATCTCATATATATACATGGAGCGTGCACAAGGCCTGAACATGATGTGTAAGAGAGTACATGCATAGCAACAAATGATATAAGTAGTGGACGTATAAATAAATATGGCACGCAGGTGCCAATGGCCGTATGCCCGATGCTGGCACATGTGCCTACATGGTATATGTACAGCCACCAAATGGTATATAAGCTACATCATAGAGTAAAATGGTTGTAAATGAGTAAATGTCAGTCCATATAGGGTGTAGCTGTAGTATCAAGTATAGCTCGGCGCGTTTCGTGGGTAATCCCACTCGTCAGGAGTGGATGCGATAGACATACCTATGGAAAAATATACAGTATAAGGATGTAGTAAACCATACTTTAGATAAAAGTTATAAAGAATATTTTATGTATAAAGATGGTTGACCAACCACACTCACCAACCCAGACAGTAAATGCAGCGTGGGGCAGCCGTGACAGGGTTGGCTAAGGACATAACCCCACCACGGGAGCTGAGGCGGCATAATACAGAGATGCAACATCAGGCAGTGTAAGAGCATGTAGAGTATGACTGAGTTTCCATATAGCAAAAAATGGTGTGTACTTAATGAAGCAGGGGTATCTGGGAACAAAATATTGAATGTGTGTATAATTATAACAGTAATATGTTATGAATAATAATAGTGTTTCTTAATAATGAACCCAGCGGAGCTCCATAGGGAGTGATGGCAAAAGTGTGGGTGGTGCCAAAAAGTATTGGAAAGCCTGTGTCTGAAGGTGATGAACAAATACACGAGTGTCAGAAAGTCTAAAAGACTTGAAAAATACCAAGTGGGAAAAACAGGCAAAATGTTGGAATAGAAGACTGCACCACCAAAAGGAGGGAAGGAAGAAAAAAGAAAAAAGGATCTTAACCAAAGAAACTTACCCCAACGTTGCATCAAAGCACCACCAGCAAACCAATGTAGCTGGTGTGCAATAACCCCAGAGGGAGACTGCCCAAAATGAACAGCGATTGGGGGGGGCTGTTGGCGTGGTGGCGGGCTGGAGCGACGGGGGGGGGGTCTGTGGTCAGGTCCCCCAACCGATGGAGCACCAGCTGCAACTGGTACACACACAAACCTGGAGGGAGAGTGTGCAGGAGCCTGACAATGCAGCCACCATCCACTGATCACAGGAGCAATGCTTTGCCGGAAAAAATAATAAATACACATTTGTTTTTTCTGCAAAAATATGTGAATTGCAGATTTTTTCCTAAAAAGTGAATTTATCTGTTACGTAACTAGAAAGCTTTTTATATGACAAATAAATAAACAATGGTTTGATTTTTCATATAAAATGCATTAGGGTTATCATTTTTTCCCATAGTTTAAAGCTGAACTCTGGAAAGGGAATTTAGGTTTTGCTCACAGATAGAATTTCTTGTTCAATGTTTTTATTAAGATTTACATAAAGAAGAACAATAGAATATAAACATTGTTACAAGGGATACTGTCCAAATCATTTGATTTTTGATCAATATATGAATATATTGTGATATACAATCAAGGTTTAATAAATGAAAAATAAGAAAAAATAAATAAATAAAGTACAGAGCGTAAAGTGTATGAGCAATCTATATTCTTATAGATAGTTTAAGATCGGGCTGAGAGCCTCTGATCAATATTGTGAAACCTATAAACCATGCCTTCAGACCACCCTACCACCCCAATGGGTGCAAGCTGTGGAAGGGTGGGGGCATTTAAAAATATTTGTTACAAAGATATCCTGAGGTAAATGAAATGAAATTAATTATAAATCAGGGTCTTGACCTGCTTATTTGTAGAATTTGATTGCTCAAAATAAATATACAGATATAATAAATCATATTATTATTTATAAATAGAAAGTAATGTATTAATAGTAAAAGAGTATCCCAAAAATATGTATCATAGTAGAGAAGAGAGAAAGTAAGAAAATAAAGGAAAGGAATAAGAGAGAGAAAAGAAGAAGAAGAAGAAGAAGAATCTCTCCAGGTGGTGGCCCAGCTCCAACACATATTTTGACAGTAAGCAATCAAGAATCCTAGTAAGGTAACAATAACGACTGGTCAAAATCGTAGGGGAAGAAATGGTTAACCCATGGTTGCCATATTTTGCAAAATTTATTAATGTTATTGTCCTCAATAGCTGTCATTTTGGCATAAATGAGGGCTTTATTCATTCTGTGTTTGGCTTCCGCTACAATCAAGGTTTGAGACTTCCAAGCTTTTGCAATAGTTTGCTTGGCTGCAGTGCTAAGCTGGAGAAATAACTGAAATTGGGTGCGTGTAAGAGTAGTGGGTTTCAAATTTAGGAGTGCCAAAGCTGGGTCTGGGGAAATAGAGGTTTCCAGAGCTTTAGAGGCCATTCCAAAAATATTCTTCCAAAATTCTTGAGCTATGGGGCATTGCCACCATATGTGAAAGTGGGTACCTGGTGCAGAGCAACCTCTAAAACAGTTAATTGGGTATGGGTATATTGGGAATAAATTTTGCAATTCTGGCTGGTACTAAGTACCACCTTGCTAAGACTTTAAAATTTGTTTCCAAAGCATAGCAGTTCGGGGAGGAATTCTTAGTGGCTAACCATATATCGGACCAGTCATTAGTGTCAAACACTCGGTTCATATCCTGTGCCCATTTATCTGTATAAGAGGGTAGTGAACCATTATGAGTCTCAGTAAGTTGTTGATACAAAGATGAAATCAATCCCCTTACATGTGGGTCGCTTTTACAAATACGTTCAAATTGTGACATTTGATTCATTGTTGAGCCTGTGGTAAGAAGTGGAGTATAAAAATTTTTGATTTGCAAATAACGAAAAATTTCAGATCTAGGAAGCCCATATGTTTCACATAACACCGGAAATGCATGAATATCGGTATTGTTGCTTAATTGATAAAATCTAATTAAATTCCTGGAAGACCATGCAGCAAATGATTTTGGGAATTTCCAAGCAGGATAGAAGGCCGGGTTTCTAAGGAACGAAAGAAGAGGATTATGTGGGGATTGGAGATTACAAGCTCTGCTAAATTTATCCCAAATAGACAAAGAATGTTTCGTTATGGGATTAGATAGATGTGATCTATCTTTAGGTTGGAGCCATAGCATATTGGCCACAGAGATAGGGTCGCTGTCAACTGACTCAATATGAACCCACAGGGGTGTTTCTGCCAACGAGTGATATTTAGGAAGGGGTGATAGTTGAGCAGCGTAGTAATAGGAAGTGAAGTTTGGCAGACCTAATCCGCCATTCAATTTTTTGAGATACAGTGTAGTTTTGGAAATTCTGGGTTTAGTGTTTCCCCAAATAAAAGACATGACTCCGTCCTATCCATGATAATGGAAGAGATGTCCATTGTTTCATAGAGCCTGTAACTTGTTTCAGTAAAGGAAGATAATTAGCAGCAAATAAATCTTTAATCGAGGTTGTAAGTTGTACTCCTAAATATGAGATCTGATGTGTAACCCAGTTGAATGGTAATGAGGTTTGGACGTGTCGAAGTTCTGCTTGTGGCAAAGAAATATTTAACACATTCGATTTTGTGGGGTTAACAAAAAGTCCAGATACTTGGGCAAATTTGTCCAAGACATTTAGTAAATTTGGGGCTGATATATGGGGATGAGATAAAAAAATAAGGACATCATCTGCATAAAGACACAACTTATGCTGATATCCGCCCAATTCGATACCTTTAATATCTGGATGAGACCTAATTAGTTGTGCTAGTGGTTCAATCAGGAGAGCAAAAAGCAATGGGGATAGAGGGCAGCCTTGCCTAGTCCCTCTTCTAATGTCTAACATTGCAGATTTATATCCCGCATATTTAATATATGCCTTTGGGTTATTATACAGAGAGGAGATCCATGTAAGAAAATGATTCCCAAATCCCCATTTTTGAAGCATGTATTGCAAATATGGCCAGGTGACAGAATCGAAAGCTTTTCTGATATCCAAAGATAATAGGCATGTAGGGATGTGTCTAATTTTAGCTGCGTGAATAAGTAAGAGAGCACGCCTGACATTATCACCTGCCTGGCGCGTTGGCATAAAACCTGTTTGGTCTCTGTGAATCAGTTGACCTATAACGTTATTCAAACGAGTCGCCAAGATCTTGGCTAGTAATTTAATGTCTAGGTTAAGGAGCGATATGGGGCGATAATTGGTCCAAGAGGTAGAGTCGGAACGGGGTTTGGGAATCATTGCTATAATGGAGGTCAGTGTATCAGACCCAAATGAATAACCTTTCAGGATAGAATTGAAGGCCCTGGTCAAGATGGGTGCTAAAATGTGTGCATACTGTTTGTAATATAATGCCGAGAACCCATCAGGACCAGGTCTCTTATTTGGTTTTAATAGTTTAATGGCAGTCAGAACTTCAGGTGCTGTTATGGGGGACTCGAGGTTATCCTGTTGTTCCTGGTCTAAGGAGCTTTATGTTGGAAAACAGAGTATCTGCTTTTGTTTTATCAAAGTCGTGAGCAGGGGAATATAATTTGGCTAAATTAGAGCGAAATATCTCTAATATTTTAACTGGGTTACTAGTATATCCATCACGGGATATTTTCAATCTGAAAGAAGTCTGTGCGTGTTGTATTGCCTTCAAACTACGCGCCATAGGGGTATCTGGTTTGTTAGCTTTAAGATATTGGATATGTTGGCGTTTACGTAGTAATTTATCAGCAGAATCGGTTAAAAAAAGGTCTAGATCAAGACGAGCTTTCTCCAGTTTTGAGTTATTGGCGGCATTCGGGTAAGATTGAAAGGTCATATGGCATTTATTATAAACAGCCTCAAGCTTAGCAAACTGTAGTTTACGTTCTTTTTTAATTGCTGATGCTTGTTGTATCAATCTGCCCCGAATGACCGCTTTGTGGGCCTCCCACAAAGTGAGGGGGGAGACATCATTCGTGTCATTAAAGGAAAGATAATCAGTAATTGCCTCTTCAATAGGGATGAGCTTCGTGTTCGAGTCGAACCCATGTTCGACTCGAACATCGGCTGTTCGACCGTCCGTCGAATTGCGAACGTTATGGGCCGTTCGCGCCAAATTCGTGTGGCGCGTCACGGCCCATAATTCACTGCGGCATCGCAGTGCATTGCTGGCTGATGATTGGCCAAGCATGCACTATGACCCGCATGCTTGGCCAATCACAGCGCCGTCAGTAGAGAGAGCTGTAATTGGCCAAAGCCAGGGTGGCTTTGGCCAATTATGGCTCAGGGGATTTAGTACACGCCCCACACTATATAAGGCCGCCTGCACGGCGGCCCTGTGTAGTGTGTTCCGGTGTGCTGATAGAGAGAGAGACAGACAGTGTCATTTGATTTGAGTTAGATAGATTAGGCTAGATCTGTTCCTGCTATTTACATTTAGTGCAGTGCGTCCTGCTCACAGTGTTCAGCTAGATCCATTCCTGCTATTTACATTTAGTGCAGTCAGTGCGTCCTGCTCACAGTGTTCAGCTAGATCCGTTCCTGCTATTTACATTTAGTGCAGTGCGTCCTGCTCACAGTGTCCAGCTAGATCTGTTCCTGCTATTTACATTTAGTGCAGTGCGTCCTGCTCACAGTGTTCAGCTAGATCCGTTCCTGCTATTTACATTTAGTGCAGTGCGTCCTGCTCACAGTGTTCAGCTAGATCTGTTCCTGCTATTTACATTTAGTGCAGTGCGTCCTGCTCACAGTGTTCAGCTAGATCTGTTCCTGCTATTTACATTTAGTGCAGTGCGTCCTGCTCACAGTGTTCAGCTAGATCCGTTCCTGCTATTTACATTTAGTGCAGTAAGTGCGTCCTGCTCACAGTGTTCAGCTAGATCCGTTCCTGCTATTTGCATTTAGTGCAGTGCGTCCTGCTCACAGTGTTCAGCTAGATCTGTTCCTGCTATTTACATTTAGTGCAGTGCGTCCTGCTCACAGTGTTCAGCTAGATCTGTTCCTGCTATTTACATTTAGTGCAGTGCGTCCTGCTCACAGTGTTCAGCTAGATCCGTTCCTGCTATTTACATTTAGTGCAGTGCGTCCTGCTCACAGTGTTCAGCTAGATCTGTTCCTGCTATTTACATTTAGTGCAGTGCGTCCTGCTCACAGTGTTCAGCTAGATCCGTTCCTGCTATTTACATTTAGTGCAGTCAGTGCGTCCTGCTCACAGTGTTCAGCTAGATCCGTTCCTGCTATTTACATTTAGTGCAGTGCGCCCTGCTCACAGTGTTCAGCTAGATCTGTTCCTGCTATTTACATTTAGTGCAGTGCGTCCTGCTCACAGTGTTCAGCTAGATCTGTTCCTGCTATTTACATTTAGTGCAGTGCGTCCTGCTCACAGTGTTCAGCTAGATCCATTCCTGCTATTTACATTTAGTGCAGTCAGTGCGTCCTGCTCACAGTGTTCAGCTAGATCCGTTCCTGCTATTTACATTTAGTGCAGTGCGTCCTGCTCACAGTGTTCAGCTAGATCTGTTCCTGCTATTTACATTTAGTGCAGTGCGTCCTGCTCACAGTGTTCAGCTAGATCCATTCCTGCTATTTACATTTAGTGCAGTCAGTGCGTCCTGCTCACAGTGTTCAGCTAGATCCGTTCCTGCTATTTACATTTAGTGCAGTGCGTCCTGCTCACAGTGTTCAGCTAGATCTGTTCCTGCTATTTACATTTAGTGCAGTGCGTCCTGCTCACAGTGTTCAGCTAGATCCGTTCCTGCTATTTACATTTAGTGCAGTGCGTCCTGCTCACAGTGTTCAGCTAGATCCATTCCTGCTATTTACATTTAGTGCAGTCAGTGCGTCCTGCTCACAGTGTTCAGCTAGATCCGTTCCTGCTATTTACATTTAGTGCAGTGCGTCCTGCTCACAGTGTTCAGCTAGATCTGTTCCTGCTATTTACATTTAGTGCAGTGCGTCCTGCTCACAGTGTTCAGCTAGATCCGTTCCTGCTATTTACATTTAGTGCAGTCAGTGCGTCCTGCTCACAGTGTTCAGCTAGATCCGTTCCTGCTATTTACATTTAGTGCAGTCAGTGCGTCCTACTCACAGTGTTCAGCTAGATCTGTTCCTGCTATTTACATTTAGTGCAGTCAGTGCGTCCTGCTCACAGTGTTTATCTAGATCCGTTCCTGCTATTTACATTTAGTGCAGTGCGTCCTGCTCACAGTGTTCAGCTAGATCCGTTCCTGTTATCTTCCTACTGACAGGCAGGCTTGTCTGGTTACAGTATATAAAGCTACCTGAAGAAAATTACAGGTGTTCTATCCCAGCTTAGTGCAGCTACAGGCCATTAGTATGTCTGGAAGGCCAAGAAGGAGAGGCAGACAGTCACAAGCCAATAAGAGAGGGCAAGCAGGCTCTGTGTCTAGTGCTGGTCGTGGAGACGGTGCATCCTCATCAGCACGTGGCCATGGGACACGCTTGGCCTTTTTTTCGGCAGCTGGCCGTGTTGAGCCGCAACATGCGGAAGACTTGGTCGAGTGGATGACCAAGCCGTCCTCATCCTCCTCATCCTCTCTCACCCATGCCCAGGGTGCTTTGTCTGGCAAAGCAGCGGCCTCTTCCCTCCGCTCAATGTCATCAGTGACTCCTTCCCTAGCTCCACCATGTCCTCCTGAGGATTCCCTCGAACTGTTTGACCACAGTGTTGGGTACATGCTCCAGGAGGATGCCCAGCGTTTGGAAGGCTCTGATGATGATACTGAGCTCGATGAAGGCAGTAACATGAGCACGGACAGAGGGGGTGCCCAAGAAGGACAGCAATCTGGCAGTCATGCTCCCCCTGCTGCAGCATACTGCCAGGTTTGCTCCAGTGATGAGGAGGGAGGGGATGATGAGGTCACTGACTCAACGTGGGTGCCTGATAGGAGAGAGGAGGAGGAGGAGGAGGCGGCACATCACCAACGAGGCAGGATGCCCTCCAGGGGCCAGCCTAAGGGCAGCACATTGTCTGCATCACACCCCAAAGCTCCACATGTGCAGGGCGCTGCAGTCTCTGCGCGTTATTCAAAAAGTTCTTTGGTGTGGGCCTTTTTTGAGACGAGTGCATCAGATCGCACCGCTGCTATTTGCAACATATGTCTCAAGCGTATCTCGCGTGGCCAAAACATCTCCCGCTTGGGTACCACATGCTTGACCAGACATATGTTGACCTGCCATGCAGTTCGTTGGCAAGCATATCTAAAAGACCCACACCAAAGAACAAAGAGGATCTCTCCTTGCTCCTCATCAGCTGAGATTTCCAACCCCACTAGACCTTCAGTCCTCTCTGAGACCTGCAGTGAGAGGAATGAAGGTGTAGAATTAGGTGTGTCACAGCCAAGTACTTGTGGGCAATCTGCTTTTGGTACACCGACGTCAGATTGTACCAGGCAAATTTCCCTGCCCCAGCTGCTGCACCGCCGAAAGAAGTTTGCTCCCAGCCATCCACATGCCCAGCGGTTGAATGCTAGCTTGGCAAAATTGCTAGCACTTCAACTGCTGCCTTTTCAGTTGGTAGACTCTGCCCCCTTCCGTGAGTTTGTGGAATGTGCGGTTCCTCAGTGGCAGGTACCCAAACGCCACTTTTTCTCACGGAAGGCGATTCCGGCTCTCTACCGGCATGTGGAAGGCAATGTCCATGCCTCGCTGGACAGGGCGGTCAGCGGTAAGGTGCATATTACCGCTGACTCATGGTCCAGCAGGCATGGACAGGGACGTTACTTAAGTTTCACGGCGCATTGGGTGACTCTGCTGGCAGCTGGGAAGGATGCAGGACAAGGTGCAGTAGTGTTGGAGGTTGTTCCGCCACCACGCCTCCAAAATGCTGATTGTGACACACCTCTCTCCTCCACCCCCTCCTCTTCTTCTTCCTCCATGGCCTCTTCCTCGGAACCAGCGGTGCTCCGTAGGCGTTCAAGGGGCTACGCAAGTACGCAGGCCAAAAGATGCCATGCGGTGCTTGAGCTGGTGTGCTTGGGGGACAGGAGCCACACTGGGGCAGAGGTTCTGTCAGCTCTGCAGGGGCAGGTTCAGAGGTGGTTGACGCCACGCCAACTTAAGGCAGGAATGGTGGTTTGCGACAATGGCACCAACCTCCTCTCTGCCCTCCGACAGGGACAACTGACCCATGTGCCCTGTTTGGCTCACGTCCTTAACTTGGTGGTGCAGCGGTTCTTGGGCAGGTACCCGGGCTTACAGGATGTCCTGAGGCAGGCCAGGAAAGTCTGTGTGCATTTCCGCCGGTCATATAATGCCAGTGCTCGGCTGACGGACCTCCAAAAGGAGTTTAACCTGCCCAAGAACCGCCTAATCTGTGACATGCCCACCAGGTGGAACTCAACGTTGGCCATGCTGCAGCGGCTGCACACGCAGCAGAGGGCCATCAATGAGTACCTGTGCGACTATGGCACCAGGACAGGGTCAGGGGACCTTGGTTTTTTTTCCCCACGCCAGTGGGCCATGATCAGGGATGCATGCACTGTCCTGTCACCATTCGAGGAGGCCACGAGGATGGTGAGCACTGACAGTGCATGCATCAGTGACACTGTCCCCCTTGTCCACCTGTTGGAGCACACGCTGCGTGGAATAATGGACAGGGCACTTGAGGCAGAACAGAGGCAGGAAGAGGAGGACTTCCTTAGCTCTCAAGGCCCCCTTTATCCAGACAGTGTTCCTGCGTGCCCGCCGATCACACAGGAAGAGGACGAGGAGGAGGAGGAGGAGGAGGAAGATTGTGTCAGTATGGAGGTGGAGCCTGGCACTCAGCATCAGCAGTCTTTAAGGGATCAGTCCCAAGGAACACATGGACTTGTACGTGGCTGGGAGGAGGTGGCTGCGGACGTTGTTGTCCTTAGTGACCCAGAGGACTCCGGACCGAATGCCTCAGCAAACCTACGCTGCATGGCCTCCCTGATCCTGCAAAGCCTGCGTAAGGATCCTCGTATTCGTGGTATCAAGGAGAAGGACCAATACTGGCTGGCAACCCTCCTTGATCCACGTTACAAGGGTAAGGTTGCGGACCTTATCTTGCCATCGCAGAGGGAGCAGAGGATGAAACATCTTCGGGAGGCCTTGCAGAAAGGTCTGTGCAACGCGTTCCCAGAGACTGGGAGGTTACAAACTCCTGTTTCTGGACAACGTGTTGCTGAGGCTTCGGTCAGTCAAAGAAGGAGCGGTGGAGAAGGTGGCCGTCTGACCGATGCGTTCAGACAATTTTTTGGTCCGCAGCCCCAAGGTATGATCGGTTCCAGCAACCATCGCCAGCGTCTGTTTTACATGGTGCAGGAATACCTAGGGGCAAGATCAGACTTGGACACCTTTCCCACCGAAAATCCTCTGGGTTACTGGGTCTTGAGGATGGATCACTGGCCAGAGCTTGCACAGTATGCAATTGAGCTACTGGCCTGTCCTGCATCCAGCGTTCTTTCGGAACGCACATTCAGTGCTGCTGGAGGCGTGGTAACCGATCACAGGGTGCGTCTGTCCACTGACTCGGTCGATCGGCTGACATTCATAAAAATGAATCAGTCTTGGATCACCACCAGCTACCAAGCACCTGATGCTGATGTAACTGAATAATTTTTTTCAGATCCCTTCAAAGACTGCCTATGCTGATGCTGAGTGACTATCCCTGAGTAATTATCCTCTTCCTCCTCAATCATCACGCTGATAGCTTGTAAGAACATTTTTGGTTCTGGGCGCCACCACCAGTGCCTAAGGCACAATTTTTCAGCCCCTGTTTAACAGGGGCGTGTAATTACAATTTTTGATGTAATACTTTGCAGCAGGGCTCGTTCCTGCATTCCAACTAGAGTGTCTGTGAGGGGTTGCAGTGTTGTGGCACCAGCACCAGTGCCTAAGGCCCAATTTTTCTGCCCCTGTCTAACAGGGGCGTGTAATTACAATTTTTGATGCAATACTTTGCAGCAGGGCTCGTTCCTGCATTCCAACTAGAGTGTCTGTGAGGGGTTGCAGTGTTGTGGCACCAGCACCAGTGCCTAAGGCCCAATTTTTCTGCCCCTGTCTAACAGGGGCGTGTAATTACAATTTTTGATGCAATACTTTGCAGCAGGGCTCGTTCCTGCATTCCAACTAGAGTGTCTGTGAGGGGTTGCAGTGTTGTGGCACCAGCACCAGTGCCTAAGGACCAATTTTTCTGCCCCTGTCTAACAGGGGCGTGTAATTACAATTTTTGATGCAATACTTTGCAGCAGGGCTCGTTCCTGCGTTCCAACTAGAGTGTCTGTGAGGGGTTGCAGTGTTGTGGCACCAGCACCAGTGCCTAAGGCCTAATTTTTCAGCTCCTGTTCAACAGGGGCATGTAATTACAATTCTTGATCTAATATTTCACAGCAGGGCCCTGTGAGGGCTTACAGTGTTGTGGCCACAGCAACACCTAAGGCCCAAATTTCTGCTGAGTATATAGGGCAGGACCCTACTTTCAAACATCTAACTTACAAACGACTCCTACTTGCAAACGGAAGGAGACAACAGGAAGTGAGATGAAATCTACCCCTAGGAAGGGAAATTCTCTCCTGTAAGAGTTAATATGGGAAAACAATTTCTCCTTTCCACTGATGCTTTCCAATCCTTGTTCCACAAAAAAAACCCAAATTTTCAAAAAACATTTTTCATTGGGACAAAAAAGTGAGGTGAAATCTTCTGAAGAGGAGGAAAGACAGCAAAACAAATGTCACAGGGGTGATAACCCTTCCCTATGTTTTCCAAAAAGCTTAAAAAAGATTTTTTGGCTGGAGCTAAACACGTTAAAAATGTACCCGTTCAAAATTACAAAGAGATTCTACTTAACAACAAACCTACAGTCCCTGTCTTGTTTGCACCGCCTGTATACTGCTGTTCAGAGTATATAGGGCCTTTCCTTATTTTAATTTGGGTGCGGGGTTCCCCTTAATATCCATACAGGACCCAAAGGGCCTGGTAATGGACTGGGGGGGTACCCATGCCGTTTGTCTCACTGATTTTCATCCATATTGCCATGACCCGACATGACATTAAACCCGCAAGCAGTTTTAAATGAGATTTTTTCCTTTAAAAATGACATTTGGTGCAGGGACTGTTCTAAACATGGGAAACACGCGTCACTTTACAGGCATACTATAGACACCCCCCAGGTACGATATTTAAAGGAATATTTCACTTTTTTTTTTTTTACTTTAAGCATCATTAAAATCACTGCTCCCGAAAAAACGGCCGTTTTTAAAAGTTTTTTTTGCATTGATACATGTCCCCTGGGGTAGGACCCGGGTCCCCAAACCCTTTTTCGGACAATACCATGCAAATTAGCCTTTAAAATGAGCACTTTTGATTTCGAACGTTCGAGTCCCATAGACGTCAATGGGGTTCTAACGTTCGTGCGAACTTTCGGTCCGTTCGCGGGTTCTGGTGCGAACCGAACCGGGGGGTGTTCGGCTCATCCCTACTCTTCAATCTCAGTTTTAAGGGATGGATTAGTCAATAAAGAGTTATTAACACAC
Organism: Lithobates septentrionalis; assembly: GCA_037952835.1. NCBI lineage: Eukaryota > Metazoa > Chordata > Amphibia > Anura > Ranidae > Lithobates > Lithobates septentrionalis. Next base: position 760,967 of record JBBDGP010002097.1, on the reverse strand, counting down.
CAAGTAGAATCGTGTGATCTGGGAATAGTGGAAGCCAAGGTTGTGAAAACAGCACAGTGGTCAGTCCATGGAAATGGGATTATTTTAGAGGAAATAATTTCTGGTATCATGCTAGATGGAGTTAAGATATGATCTATACGTGAGAAAGAGTTATGTGGATATGAATAGTGTGTGAAACGTTTACTGGAAGGATTAAGTTCTCGCCAAGTATCTACTAAGTTATGAGTAGAAAGCAGAGATTGGAGAGTCAATCTAGCAGAGCTTGTAGGTGGGGCTGAAGGGGATTTATCCAAGAAAGGAAAAACCGTAGCATTAGAGTCTCCACATAAGACAACAGTACCAAATTTGTGCGTATCAACTAGTTGAAAAAGATGGGATAAAAAAGCTTCTGGGCGTTTATTTAGGGCATAGTAGGATACTATCGTAATAGGAGTATCAGAAATATAGCCAGTAAGTAATGTATATCTACCTTCCGGGTCATTTAACTGTGACACAAGGGTAAAGGGGGTATTGCGGTGGAAGCCAATAAGAGTTCCATGCTTTTTAGCTGAGGCAGAGGCAGCATAAAATTGTGGGTATGAGGACGAAAGGAACTTAGGGTAAATTTTGTCTGTAAAATGGGTTTCCTGCAAACATATATGTGCTTTCTTAGCTGTAAAGGAGCGCATAGCCTTTGTGCGTTTATGCGGGATATTAAACCCTTGTACATTTAAAGATAAAATATTTATGGGGGCCATAATAGAGTCAGGGATATCATTATATCATGAGGAATATAATACATACCAAGAACCAGGACCACCACCTGAAGAGATAAAAGAGAGAAAGAAGTGACAGAGAAAAAAGTAAAATAATAAAATTGAACTACCCTAGAATAGGGACCAAATATCGCTAATTTGTGACAGAACAATAGGGTATGGGAACATCTCGAGAGAGTAATTAGAAGTCTCCGAGAGGCTCCAGGGCCACCAACAGAATCCCACATAATAGCAGGGGCCTGAGGGTGGTAAAGGGGGCGGCAAGAAATTCCTAAGGGAAGATCAACACCGGAGGACCACAGGGGTTATATAAGTAGTTAACACTAAAATAGAGCATTTTTAATCTATGCAACCATAACTACCAACTACCAAGCTCACTCTAATCAGCAAAAAAGAGAGACGAAAAAAAAAGAAATATATATTATACCCGTATATATGTATATACACATACATACAGATATATACACATGTATATGCAGACACGCACACACACACATGTACACGCAAACATAACCTCATGAGGACCTAAAAAGATAAAAGAAAAAGGTAATTAATGAGGCCAAAAAGAGTGGTAGTTTGGTTATCAAAAGGTAAGGAAAAAATAAATAAATAAATAAATAAATAAATAAAAATAAAAAGGACCATCAAAAACGAACGAGAAACTAAATATAAGATATATCAGGTGAGCTAGTAGAATCTAAAACCTTCTAGAAAGAAAAAAGGGAAGAGGAGAAAAAAAAAAAAAAAAAAGTGAGAGTCCAGCAAAAAAAATTGTTAGTTTTTAGTGTCAATAGGAAAGTGTATAAACCAGCATTGAGTACTGGGATCGAATAATGAGTTGTGGTCTGAAAAAAAGGGTGTATAGATCAGTCCATGGTGTCTTCATTAGATGGTGTTGAATTTTCAAATCGTCCACGTTTATGAATATTCTGGCGTGAGGAAGAAGAGGGATTGTTGAAGCCTGCTGCTGTGTTTTGTGGAGAGGAGCTGGAGGCCGATCGTCTACGATGTTGCTCTTTAGGCGTAACTTTATCTACAATACCCATTTCAATCATAGCCGACTGCAAGTCCTCTGAAGAGCGACAAACATACTTGGTTTCCAGGTATGTGAATCGAAGAGAAAAGGGAAACCCCCATTGATAGGTGATCTGGTTTTGTTGTAAAACCTGTAATTGGGGTTTGAGTGCTCGCCTCTTTGCTACTGTGAGTGGGGAAATATCTGCAAAAAGCTGATACACATGGCCTTGAAATTGCAGAGAATCTTTCCCTCTAGCAGCTGAAAGTAATTGCTCTTTGGTTTTATAATAATGAAATTTGGCAATTATGTCCCTAGGGGGACCATTGGTTTTGCGAGGAGCTAAAGCCCTGTGCACTCTGTCCATTTCCAGTCTATCTACAGGAATACCAGGCTGTAATTCCTGGAATAGAGCTATCATGGTGGCTTGGAGATCAATGACAGTCTCAGGGATTCCTCTAATTCGCAGATTCGATCGTCTGTCCCTATTTTCCTGATCTTCTAAACGTGACTGTAGTATAACATTTTCCTCTTTAAGGTTCTCAAATTCAGAGATAAAGTGCTGCGTGTGGCTATCTATTTCATCCACTCTCAATTCCAACTCAGCTGTTCTCTGTCCAAGCTCCCTTATTTCCTTTGTCAATTTATCAGTAATGTGATCTGAAGTTTGTTTGAGGGCTTTCTGTAACATTCTTTCAAATGTTTTAAACATGTCAGATTGAATCACAGTCTGTGAGCCGCCTGTATCAGAGTCAGACTCAGCGGTGAACTCCTGGGTCTTTACACTGTGTGGCAGTGTTTTCCTAGTGTGCGGTGTAGAAGGCTGTGAGGTAACTGCCGCCGCCATCTTGGAAGACTGCCTGGCCGGCGCTTCTTTAGCCATACCAGCTTTATATTTTAGTTTTGGGCCCCGCAGGACCATAATAATGATAACTGAGGGCTCTAGGAAGTACCAGCTATCGCTGTGTGTCGTTCGCGGTGCCGCTGGGACCTGTAGTCCTCCGGTACAATCGTCCCAGGAGCGGAGCTCTAAGACAGCATTACCGCTCTCCTAGGCAGCCGCGCATGCGCCCACAGATAGAATTTAAATCTTCTTGCTAAAACTACTGAACAACCGCTGGCACAGACACAAAGCAGCGTAAGCAACAAATAATGTTAAATGTTAAAGTCTTGGGTATATTTTGATGGGATGCCCTAAATGCAGGAAAGGGTGACATCTCACAAACTTCAGAGCCCAAAGAGCAGCCTGTCATTTAGTCTTGTGCTGGACTTACAACTATTTTTTTTGCACACAGCGCAGTTTGATCCATCAGGGGAATCTCCCTACTTCACACAAGCTGTGGTTATAAATCTGCTCCCTCATGCTGGGAACTGGGTGTTCATTTCAGTGCAGCTTTGTGTGTTCCAAAAAACAACTACAATGAGCATACCAAGGCTGGGCAAAGGGATGGGCAGAAGAAGCGGCCATCTTAGACGCTTCAGCAGGCTGGGAGTGCAAAAAAAACACAGGACCTGTGCACCTATGGCTTTTGCATTGGGTACTAAAGGATCTTGTCGCAGGACTGGTGCATACTCCCCAACTTTTAGAGTCGGGGATGAGGGACACATTATCGCTTATAATATATAGGTAAACAGTGCCAGTGGTTAAACTCTGTGGAGGCCCCTAGGCGGTCTAAACCATGGGGGCACCATCACAGGTTTCAGTAGGTTTCTCATGCATACGCTCTAGTGAGATAACATTGAAATAAGTAGTGTGCACATTGGCCGCTAGATGGAGATGACCATTAGCACTGTACATTACACATAAGTAGGTTGCACCAAAATGTTTTACTAACTGACAAATGAAAGAAGATGAGCTTTTAAGAGACAGATTGTAATGTGAACTTGATGTCTATGGTTTATGTACTTTAAGTTGTTATTGGGTACATTAATACAGTATTTTCTCTATGCTCTTTAACCACTTCCTGCCCATGGGGGCATGCAGCACAGTGATCGGTGGTGCGGCGTGTCAGTCTGACACACCGCAACATGATCTCAGTAAAGTCTCTGATGGAGACTCTTTACCACGTGATCAGCTGTGTCCAATCACAGCTGATCATGGTGTAAACAGGAAGAGCCCTGTTTGGCTTTTCCTCACTCATGTCTGACGAGAGTAGAGGAGAGCCAATCGGCTGCTCTCCTGACAGGGGTGGGTCTGCGCTGATTGATTATCAGCGCAGCCCCCCCGAGGATGCCCACCCAGGGCCACCAGGGATGACCACCACTGATGACCACCACTGATGACCACCAGGTATGCCACCCATGGCCACCGGGGATGCCAATCTGTGCCCAAAAATGATGCCAATCTTTGCCTAAAAATGATGCCAATAAGTGCCCATCAGTAATGCCTGCCAGTGCCTCCTCTACAGTGATTCCCATCAGTGCCACTCATCACTGTCCATCACTCCCACCTATCAGTGTCCATTCGTGTTCATAAGTGCCCATTCATGGCCATTAGTGTCGCCTATCGGTGCCCATCAGTGCCACCTATCAGTGCCCATCAGTCCAGCATATTAGTGCCCATCATCAGTGCCCATCAGTGCCACCTCATTGGTGTCACCTCATCAGTGCCCATCAGTGAAGGAGAAAACTTTCTTATTTACAAAAGTTTAGAAATGAAAAAAAACTTTTATTTTTTTCAAAATTTTTGGTCTTTTTTTTATTTGTTTAGCAAAAAATAAAAACCCCAGAGGTGATCAAATACCACCAAAAGAAAGCTCTCTTTGTGGGAACAAAATGATAAATATTTAGTTTAGGTACAGTGTTGCATGACTGAGCAATTGTGATTTAAAAAGAGACAGAGCTGAAAGCTGAAAATTGGCTTGGGCAGGAAGGGGGGAAGTGCCTGGTATTGAAGTGGTTAAAATAGAAGTATGGAATTTAAAAAAAAAATTTAATCATACTTACTAGGGTTGCACTGATACCACTTTTTTAAGACCCAGTACAAGGACCGATACTTTTTTTCACGTACTCGCTGATACCGATTACTAGGGATGAGCTTCGAGTTGGAGTCAAACTCATGTTCGACTCGAACATTAGCTGTTCGCAAGTTCGCCGAACAGCAAACAATTTGGGGTGTTCGCGGCAAATTCGAATGCCGCGGAACACCCTTTAAAAGTCTATGGGAGAAATCAAAAGTGCTAATTTTAAAGACTTATATTCGTGGCTTTGTCATAAAAAGTATTTGGGGACCTGGGTCCTGCCCCAGGGGACATGGATCAATGCAAAAAAAAGTTTTAAAAACTGCCGTTTTTTCGGGAGCAGTGATTTTAATAATGCTTAAAGTGAAACAATAAAAGTGTAATATCCCTTTAAATTTCGTACCTGGGGAGTGCCTATAGTATGCCTGTAAAAGGGCGTCTGTTTCCCGTGTTTAGAACAGTCTGACAGCAAAATGACATTTCAAAGGAAAAAAAGTCATTTAAACTACTCGCGGCTATTAACCACTTCCCGCCCGGCCTATAGCGGATTGACGGCCGGGCGGTGGTTGTGCTATCCTGACTGGGCGTCATATGACGTCCTTCAGGATAACATGCCGCCGCGCGCCCGCAGGGGCGCGCATCGCGGCGATCGGTGGATCGGTGTGTCAGTCTGACACACCGCTACACCGATCTTGGTAAAGAGCCTCCGGCGGAGGCTCTTTACCACGTGATCAGCCGTGTCCAATCACGGCTGATCACGCTGTCAATAGGAAGAGCCGTTGATCGGCTCTTCCTCACTCGCGTCTGACAGACGCGAGTAGAGGAGAGCCGATCGGCGGCTCTCCTGGCAGGGGGGGTCTGCGCTGATTGTTTATCAGCGCAGCCCCCCCGCAGATCACCACACTGGACCACCAGGGATCGCCACTAGGACCACCAGGGAAGGGAAACATGTGGATGGCCAGGTATGTACCCCATGGCCATCCACATGTGCCCAGTCAGTGCCAAATCTGTGCCAATCAGTGCCCACAAATGGGCACTGATTGGCACAATTATGTTGCAGTGATGCCCAGCAATGCCACACTTAGGGGCATCACTGCCATCAATCAGAATCATCAGTGCCACCCATCAGTGTCCATCGGTGCCACCTGTCAGTGCCCATCTGTGCCCATCTGTGCCCACCTATCAGTGCCCATCCGTGCCCATCTGTGCCAACTATCAGTGCCACCCATAACTACCCATCAACGCCACCTACGAGTGCCCATTAATGCCACCTACAAGTGCCCATCAGTGCCGCCTATCAGTGCCCATCGGTGCCACCTATCAGCGCCACCTACCAGTGCCACCTATCAGTGCCCATTAGTGCCACCTATCAGTGCGCATCAGTGCCACCTATCAGTGCCCATCATCAGTGCCCGTCAGTGCCACCTCATCAGTGCCACCTCATTGGTGCCACCTCATCGGTGCCCATCAGTGCCGCCGTATCAGTGCCCGTCAGTGCAGCCATATCAGTGCCCGTCATTGAAGAAGAAAACGTACTCCTTTACAAAAAATTTTAACAGAAACAAAGAAAAACGTGCTTTTTTTCAAAATTTTCTGTCTTTTTTTATTTGTTGCGCAAAAAATAAAAACCGCAGAGGGGATCAAATACCACCAAAAGAAAGCTCTATTTGTGGGAACAAAATGATAAAAAATTTGTTTGGGTACAGTGTGGCATGACCGCGCAATTGTCATTCAAATTGTGACAGCGCTGAAAGCTGAAAATTGGGCTGGGCGGGAAGGTGTCTAAGTGCCTGGTATTGAAGTGGTTAATGAATTGCCGGTCCGACAATACACATAAAAGTTCATTGATAAAAACGGCATGGGAATTCCCCACAGGGGAATCCCGAACCAAAATTTAAAAAAAAAATGACGTGGGGGGTCCCCCTAAATTCCATACCAGGCCCTTCAGGTCTGGTATGGATATTAAGGAGAACCCCCGCCAAAATTTTTAAAAAAAAGGCGTGGGGTCCCCCCAAAAATCCATACCAGACCCTTATCCGAGCACGCAACCTGGCAGGAAAAGAGGGGGGGACGAGAGAGCAGTCCCCCGCTCCTGAACCATACCAGGCCACATGCCCTCAACATTGGCAGGGGGCTTTGGGGTAGCCCCCCAAAAGACCTTGTCCCTATGTTGATGAGGACAAGCGCTTCATCCCCACAACCCTGGCCGGTGGTTGTGGGGGTCTGTGGGCAGGGGGCTTATCGGAATCTGGAAGCCCCCTTTAACAAGGGGACCCCAAGATCCCGGCCCTCCCCCCTGTGTGAAATACCTACCATTTCACTAAAAAACTGTCAAAAATTTTGAAAATGACAAGAGACAGTTTTTGACAATTCCTTTATTTAAATGCTTCTTCTTTCTTCTTTCTTCTATCTTCTATCTTCCTTCGGTTTCTTCCTCCATCTTCTTCTTCTTCTGGTTCTTCTGGTTCTTCCTCCGGTGTTCTCGCCCGGCATCTTGCTCCGCGGCGTCGGCGTCTTCTTCCCTTCTTCCCGCTCTCCCGTCCCCCCCTCTTTTTCTGTGGCCTACCAGGTTGCATGCTCGGATAAGGGTCTGGTATGGATTTTTAGGGGGGCCCCACGCCATTTTTTTTTGGCCGGGGTTCCCCTTAATATCCATACCAGACCTGAAGGGCCTGGTATGGAATTTAGGGGGACTCCCCACGTCATTTTTTTTTAAAATTTTGGTTCGGGGTTCCCCTGTGGGGAATTCCCATGCCGTTTTTATCAATGAACTTCTATGTGTATTGTCCGACCGGCAATGCATTAATAGCCGCGAGTAGTTTTAAATGACTTTTTTTCCTTTGAAATGTCATTTTGAGGGGGGGCGCATGCGCGGCGCCAAAGGAAATGGACGTCTGACACAGTAGCTCCGCTCCACCCGGGCCTTTCACGGCATCCCGAGGGCTATTAACTGCTCAAATAACCTCGTTTCTTGCACCCCTCGAGCCACTTAGCACTGGTGCATGCCGTCGAAGAGAAGGAAATCCCGTGGTTCCACTCATAATACCATAACTCACTATCTCCTCCGCACGCGGGAACGTTACAGTATGTCCCAAGATGGCGCGGCAGGGAAGGGGGACTCTCCGACTCAAACTCCTACATCACAGCAGACGCCCTCCCGGTCTACATGCAGCACGAGTGAGTACCACACTACCCTCTCTAAGGCTGATCTGGACAGCAGTCTGGAAGCAATGTATACCAAACTGGCTTCCAAATTTCAGATGGAACTACAGAAAACCTCCCATACACTATCACAAGAAATTGCGGCCTTAGGCTCACGCACCGAGCTCCTTGAGACCAAGCACGATGAGCTGGCTCTGGCCTACAACGACCTTAGTCGGGAGCATGACTCATTGGCTACTGCACTATCTGCGATCCAAGCCCAAGTCGAAGATCTCGACAATAGAAATAGGCGCAACAATTTGCGCCTTAGAGGTATCCCGGAATCGGAGACCGAACTAATCCCTGCCATAATTCGTTTATTTAAATCACTGCTCCCAGAGTGTGATTCCACTGCTTTTAAATGTGATCGCATTCACAGAGCGCTTCGCCCAAAACCTCCTGATGATAAACCACCCAGAGATGTGATCCTCTGCCTGAAAGATTTTCTCATCAAAGAGGACATCCTAAGGGCTGCACGAAACAAGCAAAGGATTATGCTGGACAATCATCAGATCCAGATCTATCCGGATATCTCCCCTGCCACCCTAGACAGACGCAGAGGCTTAAAAGAAATAACCACCGCACTCCAATCCGCCCACATTCGTTACAAATGGGGCTTCCCGTTTAAGCTGCTGGTCCCCCATAATGGCACCACCTTCTCAGCCACTTCTCTACTCGAGGGCCAGGAAGTCCTGGTGAAACTGGGCCTCCTTGACGCAGCCGCCATCCGTCGCCCACCGCTGACCCCTCGTCCGGCCCCCATCTGGCAAACCCCTCCACCACGCAGAGAAAGAAGGAGAATCCGTTACGATGTTGGAGAGGGCTTCGCGGAACTTCCACGGTAACATTCCTGATGCCTACCACTCCTCAACTTCTATAACGCATGACACTGTTCTTTTCATCACCTTACTACAGGCGACAGTCCCGCGGAGCCGTGGCATGTCCTCCCCACCCGGCAAAAGTTCCAATTGAAACCTCAGGCTACGAACTGTTTTGACTTTTTTTTCTGCTTTTTCTTTTTTTTTTCTGCTCTTTTGCGAGCCTCACAGGTTTCTCCCCACAGTGGGAATTAGTTAACCAGCTGGGTACGAGACCAAGTTGTCTCGCTAATAAGGTTTTTTTTTTTTTTTTTTCTAGTCTTCACTGTTAGCAGGTAAAGTTTCGTTTTACCTGACCCATTTTTGATATTGGACTTCATGTCTAGTTATACAACTTTATATGTTTTTTTTCCTTTTTTGACTCAATGCTTTTTTACAGCTGTTCTCCTTTTATTTGGTCAGTCACCTTTCAGTCTGGAATATTTGCTCTCCCGATACTATACTAATGAGATGGAAATGTTTTCCCCTTTTATTAACCTGTATGTGAATTTTATGTACCACTTTCTCCACTTGTCGCTTGATTTAATGACAGCACCCCTGCTGGGCCCAGCCTGCTTGGTACACAACCCCTCTTGCATGCATAGTTGTGTACCTTTTCTGCCTGACAACACAGTATTGACCTATCATGGCAATCACCTGCATTTCACATAATGTAAAGGGGTTTAACTCCCCTATTAAAAGGCGCAAGGCATTTGATCTTTATAGCCGGCTGGGCGCTAAGATTCTCCTACTTCAGGAGACTCACTTCTCCCACTCCTCACACCCAAAATACCTTCATAGAAGCTTCCCACAATCATTTTGTTCCCTTCACACATCCAAAAGCAGGGGTGCTGCCATTCTGTTACATTCCTCCATTCCTATGGAAATTAAGCAAAGCTTCAAGGATAAGGAAAGCAGATTTGTTATTATTAAAGGAGTAATGCATAATAGGGAAATCACCATAGCCAGTATTTATGCACCCAATGATGCCCCTGCCTCCTTTTTTAAAATGTTTTTTGATAAATTAGCCTCCTTGGAATCTCCCCATATGATTATAGGAGGAGATTTGAACCTAGTAGCTAACCCCACATTGGATAGATCCTCTTCCACTACTGCTACCAAAGCCTTCCCCAGGTCTCTAACCCAGGGTCTTTTGAACCACCAACTTGTGGATACCTGGAGAACGCACAATATGGGCATTAAAGAGTTCACCTTCTACTCACACCCACATAAAAGTTATGCCAGGTTAGATTATGTTTATACTACCCCCATCATTTTAGCCAATTCCACTAGTGCCAAGATCCACCCCTGTGTTTGGTCAGACCATCACGCAACCTCCTTTACCACGGACTTCATAAGACTTGCCCCCACCCCATATACCTGGAGACTTAATGAAGCTTTGCTTTCGGACTTGGTTGTAGAATCAGAGGCAGCCAAGTCCATTGACGAATATTTCTCACTTAATGCCCTCCCCGAAACCCCTCTGTTGTCTGGACAGCTCATAAGGCAGTTCTGAGGGGCAAATTAATCAGCCTCGCTTCCGCTCATAACAGACTTCACAGACAAAGAATTGTCGACCTCACAAAAGACCTCGACAGGCTATACAAGGACACTAGTTCTCTGGCTTTGGAGTCCACCAGAAAGCTGATCGATCAAAAAAGCCTGGAACTAGACTCCATTCTCTCCTCTAAGACTGAGAAAGCACTTAAATGGTCGAAAGCGAAATTCCTACTTCATAACAACACCGCCTCGACCTTATTTGCCAGATGGCTCAATCAGTCCTCTCGCCCTCCACATGTCTATAAATTAACACTGAGCTCAGGGTTACCCACCTCCCATCCCAAAGAAGTACTCCAACTTTTCAAACAATTTTACTCAACCCTCCTGGCTCCTACCCAAAAGCTGCCCACCCAAGCTGAAGTTGACTGGCTCCGAGAACTACCCATGCCCTCCCTCACCCCATCACAAACCGAGAAACTCAATGCCCCCATCACTACCTCAGAGGTACTTAAGGTTATTAAATCTCTAAAGATAGGCTCTGCTCCGGGCCCAGATGGCTTTTCAGCCATTTATTACAAGAAATTTGCCAAACTTCTGGCCCCTAATTTAGTACAATTATTTAATTGGGTCCTACAAGGAGGAAGCTTCCCTGAGGAGATGCTACTGGCAAATATGTCCATGATCCCCAAACCAAACAAAAACCACTTACTCCCTCAGAATTATAGACCAATCTCAGTAATAAACAACGATCTAAAAAATTTTAGTAGAATCCTAGCAGACAGACTGGCACCCATTATCTCTTCACTTATTTCCCCCTACCAATCAGGATTTATACCCCATAGATTTATTACAGACAACATACGCTTAGCCACTAATATTATCCAAGACGCCAACCTATCCTCCCGGAAACTGTTTATGCTTAGCCTGGATATACACAAGGCATTTGATAGCGTATCCTGGAGCTACCTTTCTACCATCCTACAACGAATGGGATTTAGAGACGAATTTTTCCATGCATTTCAAACCCTCTATTTAAACCCCAAAACCCGCATTAAGATCCCAGGTTGTAGCTCAGACTTCTTCTCCATAGGTCGGGGCACGAGGCAGGGATGCCCACTTTCCCCCTTAATTTTTGCCCTTGCCCTAGAACCACTCGCTATAGCAATACTTAAAAACCCAAATATCTCAGGCTACACCAAAGGCCCCTCCTCTTACAAATTTTGTATGTACGCTGACGATGTCCTCATGTTCTTGACCAACCCCCTCATATCTCTACCCAATCTCTTACGGACCCTCTCGGACTTTGCGGGAGTCTCTGGCCTCAAGATTAATGTCTCGAAATCTGTTGCCCTCCCAGTAGGATTTTCACAGTTGGAAACCCAACAACTGAATAACGCTTTTCATTTTGTGTGGGCCACTACTCACCTACAATATTTGGGCATCGAGCTGGCTGGAGACTTCTGCGGACTCTTTGAGGCTATTTATCCTCCCCTGATCACAAAATTGAAAAAAACTCTTAAACTCTGGAATCATCTCCATATATCCTTTCTGGGAAGAATCATGGCCCTCAAAATGACAATACTTCCCAGGCTACTTTACCTGTTTCGTTCCCTCCCTATTAGAGTGTCCAAATCTTACCTACCTACCCTTCAAGCACATCTTAATAGATTTATATGGCAAGACAAATCCCCGAGATTCGCTAGAGAGACCCTTTACCGTTCCTCCAAAAGGGGTGGGCTGGGAGTCCCAAATATTTGGCTGTACTACATAGCCAGCAGATTTGCACAGCAAGCACAATGGAACATTAGAGACTCCAAAGTCCCATGGGTTAGGTTCGAACAAGACTCCATTGCCCCCCTCTACCTACCTGGCCTACTTTGGTCCTCAAACCCTTCCATCCCAGACCTTTCCACCCGAAACCTAGTAGTGACAGCCGGTTTGAAACTTTGGAAAATGTATAAGACCAAATACTGTCTCTCCTCTCCAATACCCACTGGAGCTTCATATCTCGGTGACCCTAGATTCCCCCCTGCATATGACCACCCGGATTCCTTCCTAGAGTGGACCCAAAATAATCTGATTACCCTTGGGGACTTTCTAGTCAACTCCACATTTACCACATTCTCAGCACTTCAAACTAGACACCAACTACCTAATAGAGAATTTTACCATTATCTCCAAATAAGACATTTTTTTCAACTACACTACCCCAACCCTAATACAGACACCTCAACACTCTATGAGGACTTGTGCCACACATCCCCTCTTCAAAAAGGCCTTATCTCATTGATCCATAGTGTGCTAGAATCTTCTAATGATCCACCTACCTTAAAATACAGATCACAATGGGAACAAGAGCTAGCTCTTGACCAGGAGGAATTAGATTGGGAAAAAAGCTGGCAGAACATACGCAAATGCACAAAGTCATTAACTATCAGGGAGACAGCTATCAAACTTATAACAAGATGGTATTACACCCCGACCCGTCTCCACAGGTTTTATCCGCAGGTGTCTCCCAGGTGCTTCCGTGGTTGCACCAACTTAGGCTCATACCTACATATATTCTGGGAGTGCGATAAACTACAACCCTCTTGGAAAGAGGTTTTTAAACTGATTGATAGATTGGCGGAGAAACCTATTAATCTTACATTCCATCACTGCATTCTTTTCCAAGACATCCCTGAAGTGACTAAACCTATGATGAGATTAATACACTCTATCTGTATTGCTACGCTTTGGGTCATTGCACTACACTGGAAATCCTCTACGTTCCCCTTTGCACAAATTATCTCACGTATAGACAGTATGATGGTAACTGAGAAAATATTCCGTACCCTACATGACTCCATTCCGGCATACGATGCCAAATGGAATCCGTGGTTTCTATTCAGACTCCAAGACTGACCCTTCATTGATTATATAGACTGACTCTTAATCATCTACTATTTGTTCCAACTGTTTGGAAAAATCTTTTCTTTCCTCTTTTTTTTTTATTTTTTTTTTTATTATTTTACCAGAATAGATACCCTTCAGGGTGATAATTTAATGTGAGTCATGAACAAAATGCAAAGGGCCACTGTGAACTCAGGACGGTCTTATAGCCTAACATGCCTACACCTCATTATGTTGTTTTAAAGGATATCCCTATGACTCTGAAGGATGTATATTTATATCTATTTTGTGTACTGACTTTGTTACTCTCAATAAAACTATTTGAAAACAAAGAAATGGCATTTTGCTGTCAGACTGTTCTAAACACGGGAAACATGCGCCCCTTTACAGGCATACTATAGACACCCCCCAGGTATGAAATTTAAAGGGATATTACACTTTTATTGTTTCACTTTAAGCATTATTAAAATCACCGCTCCCGAAAAAACGGTAGTTTTTAAAAATTTTTTTTGCATTGATCCATGTCCCCTGGGGCAGGACCCAGGTCCCCAAACACTTTTTATGACAATAACTTGCATATAAGCCTTTAAAATTAGCACTCATGATTATTCATGTTCGTGTCCCATAGACTTTAACGGTGTTCGCGTATTCAAATTAAATTTTTGCCTGTTCGCATGTTCTGGTGCGAACCGAACAGGGGGGTGTTCGGCTCATCCCTACCGATTACCGAGACTTTTTATTAATGTCATGTGACACTAATATGCAGCACTGATGGGCACTGATGAGGCGTGGACTGTGTCAGTATTTTTTAAATTTTTTATTTATTTTTTACAATTTTTATTTTTTTTTATTATTCTTTTATAATGCTTTCTTTTTTTTTTGAGTGGATGGTGTCAGTGTTTTTCTATTTATTTTTTTATTTTTACAATTTAACCATTTAAATATTTATTGCTTACAATTCTTTATTTTATTTATTTATTTATTTATTTATTTTTATCAGCCCTATTGGGGGGGGATTTAGTGAGATGTCAGGGGTCTAAACAGACCCCCAACATCACCCTTTTGAGACAGGCAAAGGGACTGAGGACACAGATTCTCCCGTTCCTTTTCTCTGCAACCTCAGCTGCACTGAAGATGAATGGACAGGAGACAGCGGCTTCATAAACTGAAACATCGTACACACAGTTTACAATGCTCAGTGACAGTTATGAATAGACAGAGTCAGTGATCGATGACTTTATTCAGAAAAGGACATATTTACTGGTTCTTTCCTCCGCTCTCCATCCTGACAGATCCAGGACTAGGGGGGACCGGAAGAGCACTGAGGAGGACCCGGGTGGCCAGAGAGGGACCCGATGAGCCGGAGGAGGACACAGGGGACAGTCAGGATGATCGTGGGGGTAGTTACAGGCACCGATCTCCCAACAAGCAAGTGCTTTTTTTCACCTCTAATTTCAAATATACTAGCTTTTCAAAATAACAAATCGAATAATCTAGAGACTAGATAAAAGCTTTATTATAAAATACCACTTTTTAGTAGGTAAACAATTCATTTTTTATAGAGGTGTATATATCCCCCCAAAAAAAGGGTCAACTGAGGAGGAAAGACGGACACGGTTCTGAAAAAACAGTTCCTCCAAATGGGGGACTATTGGAAGCCATGCTGGTACATACAATCTGATATTATTCAAATGTATGGCAATTTTTTACCAATACTAGACTTGTCCAGTACTTGTCATTTTCTTGTCATTATCTTTTGCCCCTTAGCGCCATTTGGTGGGAATTTTAATTAAGGCAGCATATAGGGGTTGATTTACTAAAGGCAAAAAGACTGTGCATTTTGCAAGGTGCAGTTGCACTCTGCAAGTGCAATTGCTCCAGAGCTTAGTAAATAAACAGAAGCTCTGCTGACTTCCATCATCCAATCATGTGCAAACAAAATGCTGTTTTTTTTTATTTCCCTTGCATGTGATTGGATATTCTTTGCAAAGTGAAGCCTTACCTCATTTACTAAGCTCTGGTGCAACTGCACTTTGCAAAGTGAACAGTCTGTTTGCCTTTAGTAAATCAACCCCATAGTCTTTTCAATGAATTTTGGATATACATAGTTAAAGTAAATAGGTTAAAAAGCAGACACACATCAAACATGTTCAGCCTCTAAAAACTCTTGCAACTTCAGGGCTCGCACCAGAACATGCGAACAGGCAAAAAAATTTGTGCGAACACCGTTAAAGTCTATAGGACACGAACATGAATAATCAAAAGTGCTAATTTTAAAGGCTTATATGCAAGTTATTGTCATAAAAAGTGTTTGGGGACCTGGGTCCTGCCCCAGGGGACATGGATCAATGCAAAAAAAAGTTTTAAAAACGGCCGTTTTTTCAGGAGCAGTGATTTTAATAATGCTTAAAGTGAAACAATAAAAGTGTAATATCCCTTTAAATTTCGTACCTGGGGGGTGTCTATAGTATGCCTGTAAAGGGGCGCATGTTTCCCGTGTTTAGAACAGTCTGACAGCAAAATGACATTTCAAAGGAAAAAAGTCATTTAAAACTACTCACGGCTATTAATGCATTGCCGGTCCGACAATACACATAGAAGTTCATTGATAAAAATGGCATGGGAATTCCCCACAGGGGAACCCTGAACCAAAATTAAAAAAAAAAATGACATGGGGGGTCCCCCTAAATTCCAGGTTGAGAAAAAGACACACAGCAAACACGTTCAGCCCCTAAAAACTCTTGCAGCTTCAGGGCTCATGCACACAGCTGTCCGGGGCTGCAGAATGTAAACTTTGGCTGTATTCCCTGCCCAGGAGCTGTAGGTGCTGCATAGAGCTGCCCACAGACATGAATGGCTGTACACAGCTGTATCCGGGTATGTGCCGAAACTTGCTTAAACCCCAACATGCGTACAGATGTAAAACTCAGAACGCAGTCCGTATTTGGGGGTTTTAAGTTTGTATGAATGTGCAGGTTACCAAGTTACCGGTATACATCCTGCAGCTGTATGCGGCACCTGTGGCTCCCGGGTGGGGAAATACACCCAAACATTCCATTCTATGGCCCTAGGTGGTGGGGTACTTGAGCCCTTAGTCAACAGAAAGGCAAAACAAACAATTATAAAAGATCAGTTTGATGTTTGTAATGTCATCAGAGTATGTTAATGCTTTATAAACATTTTTTTTTATTATTATTTATTTATTTTAAAGGTGGGGTTGGGCTATAAGAAGCAAAGTAGATTGATTGTGAATGGACTGTTTGCTCCCTCTAGTGGTTAATCTACAAACAGCTATATTTAAATTGGTTCTAACAGCGGGAGTTTTTTTTTTATTACCACTTGCCTACTGGGCACGTTTACCCCTTCCTGCCCAGGCCAATTTTAGCTTCCAGCGGTGTCACTCTTTGAATGACAATTGCGTGGTCATGCAACACTGTACCAAAATGAAATTGTTATCATTTTTTTTCACACAAATAGAGCTTTATTTTGGTGATGTTTAATTACTACTGGGTTTTTTATTTTTTGCTAAAAAAAAAAATGAAAAAAGACTGAAAATTGTGTAAAAAAAAACCCAATTTCATAGTTTGTTATAAAATTTTGCAAACAGGTAATTCTCCTTCATTGATGTGCGCTAATGAGGCTGCACTGATGAGACGGCACTGATAGGTGGCACTGATGGGCACTGATGAGATGGCACTGGTGGGTACTGATAAGGCGGCACTAATGGGCACTGATGGGCACTGAGGCAGCACTGGTGGGCACTGATGGGTGGCACTAATAGATGGCACTGATAGGTAGCACTGATAGGTGACACTGATAGGTGGCACTGATTGGCAGCACTGATAGGTGGCACTAGTAGGCACTGATGGGCAGCACTTATATGCACTGGTAGGTGACACTGGTGGGAACTGGCAGGTGGCACTGGTGGGCACTGTTTTGCAGCAGTGGGTGTTCATTTTGCGGGACTGATGTCCCTCTATCAGTAGCCGGTAATCAGCTTTTTTTTCTCCACACGCTGTCACAGTGATGGAAAAAAAAGCCGTTCTATGACCTTCTGTTTACATCATGTGATCAGCTGTCATTGGCTGACAGCTGATCACGTGGTAAGGGGCCAGGAGCTCATGTACGCGGGAGAATGTACATGGACGCCCTTCCGGCAATTTAGGCCCACGCTATAACCGTCTTTCAGCTATAGCACAGGCAAGAAGAGGTTGAAGTGGCTGTAAAGGCTCCAGTTTTTTACCTTCATGCATTACATGCATGAAGGTAAAAAACCTTCTCTGTGCAGCAGCCTCCCCTAATACTTACCTGAGCCCCATTGTGAGTCCAGCAATGTGCATAGGAGCCTTGGCTGTCTGGGGACTCTCCCTCATTGGCTGAGACAGCAGCGGGAGCCATTGGGCAATGAGGAGAGAGAGAGGGGGTGGGGCTGTGCCTCCTTGGGTGCCTCCATTCGAAGCTGCTTGCTCAGGGGGGACTCGGCAGGAGGGAGGGGCCAGGAGTGCTGGCAGGGGGATCCGAGAAGAGGAGGATCTGGGATGCTCTATGTAAAACCATTACACAGAGCAGGCAAGTATAACATGTTTGTTATGTTTTTTTTTTTTTTTAAATGCCTTTAATATCACTTTAATGTATTCTCATTAAAGTGAAAAAACCTTCTGTGCGCAGCCTCCCTGCATACTTACCTGAGCCTGATTATGCATGTCCCGTTTAGGACAGCGTATTCATTTCAACGGGCTGCCCTATGCGCAAAAGGATGTTCATGACCTTTCTTTTTTTTAAAGTGGTTGTAAAGACTGAAGGTTTTTTTACCTTCATGCATTCTATGCATGAAGGTAAAAAAAACTTCAGTGTGCAGCTCCCCCCTCCCCCCCAATACTTACCTAACCCCGATCTCGATCCAGTGATATGCACGAGACCCGAGATGCAGAGGCAGCTCTCTAATTAGGCAAATTAGGCAGTGGCCTAAGGCCCCGCAATCGCCTAATTTGCCTAATTGCAGAGCCACCTCTGCTGACAATGCCGCTGCGGTGGTGCTGCGCTCCGGCCACTCCGCCAGAACAGCTGCCTGTGAGCTCCGTGGAGATAGAAGAGGACGTAGCTGCGGCTGTGTCTTGGGGAGAAGGCGGGGCCAGCACTGTGTTGTCCGGGGGAGCAGAAGGGGAGGCGACTCATTACAGCAGCCGGACAATACAAATATTCCTACTGCTCCGGAGCCGCAGATCGCCCTTCTTCACCCCCCACTAAAGTGCTCCACTGAGTGATCCCAAGATTCCCAACACACCTGGAGGAGTCATCCGGCGCCTGACTGGTAAAGAGGAGGGTCCCACCGGGGAGGAAGCCTCGCCAGGGCTGTATTGGAGCTGATAGAAAGGAGAGGGAGGAGAGAAGAGGTGTCCGGGCCGCCCCTCTCTGGGGCTGTCAATCAGTGCGGGGGGGGGGGGGGGGCGGGATTCGGTGCTCCAGCTGCAGGGAGAGGCACATCGCACATCTACCATGCCACAACCCCTTCTGCAGCCAGCCACCACCACTATCATCAGAGAGAGCCAGCCCCTCACCCCTGCTCCTCTAGCATCCCCCAGCCACAGCCACTTGCCTTTATTTCCACCCCCTGACCCATCCCCTCCACTCCCTTACTCCTGATAATCAGTGCCACAGTGAGGGCAGCTTAGTCCTGTGTCAGTGTGCCAACCTATGATTGACAGCCCCTGACCCCTTCCTGACATTACCCCCACCTATGCAGGGCTCCACTGTGGGGTCGGAACTTCCCAGCCCAGTCCAGTGCTGATCCTTAGCCATGGTGGGCTGGGTGTTCTTCATCCTGCACTGGCACTGCCTGCTGATTGGCTTCTCCACTGCTACCTCCTTAACTGACACCAGCACCGAGATAGAGAGCACTGACATAGAGAACACTGACACCAGCACAGACATAGAGAACACTGACACCAGCACCGAGATAGAGAGCACTGACACCAGCACCAAGATAGAGAGCACTGACACCAGCACCGAGATAGAGAGCACTGACACCAGAACTGACATAGAGAACACTGACACCAGCACTGACATAGAGAACACTGACACCAGCACTGACATAGAGAACACTGACACCAGCACCGAGATAAAGAGCACTGACACCAGCACCGAGATAGAGAGCACTGACACCAGCACCGAGATAGAGAGCACTGACACCAGCACTGACATAGAGAACACTGACACCAGCACCGAGATAGAGAGCACTGACACCAGCACCGAGATAGAGAACACTGACACCAGCACCGAGATAGAGAACACTGACACCAGCACCGAGATAGAGAGCACTGACACCAGCACCGAGATAGAGCGCACTGACACCAGCACTGAGATAGAGAGCACTGACACCAGCACCGAGATAGAGAGCACTGACACCAGCACCGAGATAGAGAGCACTGACACCAGCACCGAGATAGAGAGCACTGACACCAGCACCGAAATAGAGAGCACTGACACCAGCACCGAGATAGAGAACACTGACACCAGCACCGAGATAGAGAACACTGACACCAGCACCGAGATAGAGAACACTGACACCAGCACTGACATAGAGAACACTGACACTAGTACTGACATAGAGAACACTGACACCAGCATCGAGATAGAGAGCACTGAGATAGAGAACACTGACACCAGCACCAAGATAGAGAGCACTGACACCAGCACTGACATAGAGAACAGTAACACCAGCACTGAAATAGAGAGCACTGACACCAGCACTGACATAGAGAACACTGACACCAGCACTGACATAGAGAACACTGACACCAGCACTGACATAGAGAGCACTGACACCAGCACTTACATAGAGAACACTGACACCAGCACCGAGATAGAGAGCACTGACACCAGCACTGACAGAGAACACTGACACCAGCACCAAGATAGAGAGCACTGACACCAGCACTGACATAGAGAACAGTAACACCAGCACTGAGATAGAGAGCACTGACACAAGCACTGACATAGAGAACACTGACACCAGCACTGACATAGAGAACACTGACACCAGCACTGACATAGAGAACACTGACACCAGCACTGACATAGAGAGCACTGACACCAGCACTTACATAGAGAACACTGACACCAGCACCGAGATAGAGAGCACTGACAACAGCACTGACAGAGAGCACTGACACCAGCACTGACAGAGAACACTGACACCAGCACCGAGATAGAGAGCACCTATACCAGCACTGACATAGAGAACACTGACACCAGCACACTGACACCAGCACCGAGATAGAGAGCACTGACACCAGCACTGACATAGAGAACACTGACACCAGCACTGAGATAGAGAACACTGACAACAGCACAGATATAAAGAACATTAACACCAGCACAGATATAGAGAACACTGACACCAGCACAGATATAGAGAACACTGACACCAGCACAGATATAGAGAACACTGACACCAGCACTGACATAGAGAACACTGACACCAGCACCGAGATAGAGAGCACTGACACCAGCACTGACATAGAAAACACTGACACCAGCACACTGACACCAGCACCGAGATAGAGAGCACTGACATAGAGAGCACTGACACCAGCACCAAGATAGAGAGCACTGACACCAGCACTGACATAGAGAACACTGACACCAGCACACTGACACCAGCACCGAGATAGAGAGAACTGACACCAGCACTGACATAGAGAACACTGACACCAGCACTAAGATAGAGAACACTGACACCAGCAGCGAGATAAAGAACACTGACAGCAGCAGCGAGATAGAGAACACTGACAACAGTACCGAGATAGAGAGCACTGACACCAGCACTTTAAAGTTCTTAAATAATGTAATTTATAGAGATGAAGTAAGGAAATTCCTGGATAGCCGCACACTGAAGAAAAAACATCTTTATTGAAGTATAAAATATCCAAAATGCAGTCACATGAAAGGAAGATACAGGGTCAAAAATAAGTTAATGAAGGTATCTTCCTTTCATGTGACTGCATTTTGGATATTTTATACTTCAATGAAGATGTTTTTTCTTCAGTGTGCGGCTATCCAGGAATTTCCTTACTTCATCTCAGTCTACGCAAAGCCAGCACCTGGAACGAGTTCACACTAGGGCGGTACAACCACAGGTCTGGAAGCGCTGTGAGCGGCATCTCCTTCCCTCTGCCTATCTACCTGGATTAATGCAATTTATAGTTAATTTTTTTATCGCTTTAATTATTTTTCCCATTATGGGCGTGTTTGGGCCTCATGTCTAGGTTTTGCCTAAGGCCTCACAAAGCCTAGAGCCGCCTCTGCCGAGATGCTCTGTCGGCTCTCTCCCTCCTGATTGGCCGTTATGCAGCAGCAAGAGCCAATGCTTCCACTGCTGTCAATCACAGCCAGTGAGGCGAGAGCGGGGGGGGGGGGGGGCGGGGCTGCGTTGTGCTCTGTGTGTCTTATGGACTCAGAGAGTCGGCTCGGGAGTGAGTACGCAGAGTTACCCCACAACAAGCACCTTGTTGTGGGGGCACTCGGCAAGGGGGAAGGGCCCAGAGCGCCTGCAGGGGGCCAGAGAAGAGGACGATCGGGACTGCTCTGTGCAAAAGTTTACTTGTTTGTTATTTTTTTAACCACTTCTATACAGGGCACTTATACCCCCTTTCTGCCCAGACCAATTTTCTGCTTTCAGTGATCTCACACTTTGAATGCCAATTACTCAGTCATGCAACACCGTACCCAAACAAACATTTTTTATTCTTTTTCACACTGATAGAGCTGGGTTTTTTATTTGTTGTGATATAAGTGAAAAAAAAGAGTGTACATTTAAAAAAAAAAAGAAAGTACAAATACCCTTCAAATCACCCCTTTTTGGAAAGTAGACAGTCCAAGGTATTTAGTAAGAGGCATGATGAGTTGTAATTTTTTTTCCACAATTTTTGGGAACATTAGGAAATTCATTTTATTTATTTTTTTACACAAAATTGCCATAATAACAAGTTATTTGTCACACACAGCATATGCATACTTCAAATTACACCCAAAAATACATTTTGATACTCCTACCGAGTATGGCGATACAACATGTGTGAGACTTTTTAACAGCCTGGCCACATATAGAGGCCCAACATGCAGGGAGCGTTTTGGGAGCATAAATACACGACCTATCACATTTTTTGAAGGCCCTGAAGCACCAGGACAATGAAAACGCCCACAAAATTACCCAATTTTGGAAAGCAAACACCCCAACTTATATACTATGAGGCATAATGAGTCTTTTGAACATGTCATTTTTTTTCCACAAGTTATTGGAAAATGTGGAAAGAAAATGAAAACGTATTTTTTTTTTACACTAAGTTGTCAAATAATAGGATATTTCTAACACATAGCATGTATATAGCAAAAATTACACCCCAAAATACATTCTGTTACTCGTCCCGAGTATTGCGATACCTCATGTGTGAGACTTTTACACATCCTGTCCACATACAAGGGTCCAACATGCAGGGAGCACCATCAGGTGTTCTAGGAGCATAAATTACATATCTAATTTCCTGACAACCTATCACACTTTTGAAGGTCCTGGAGCACCAGGACAGTGAACTTACCCACAAAATGACTCAATTTTGGAAAACAAACACCCCACCATATATTCTATGAGGCATGGGCTGCAGATAGGTACTCAGGTACTCTGATGGACTGCAGATAGGTACTCGGGTACTCTAATGGGCTGGAGACAGGTACTCGGGTACTGTGATGGGCTGGAGACAGGTACTCGTGTACTGTGATGGGCTGTAGACAGGTACTCAGTTATGCTGATGCGCTGCAGATAGGTACTCTGGGCTTGAGACAGGTACTTGTGTACTCTGGGTTGAAGATAGGCACTTGGGTACTCTGGCCTGGAGACAGGTACTCAGGTACTCTGGGCTGGAGACAGGTACTCGGATGGCCTGGAGACAGGTACTCGGGTACTCTGGTAGGCTGTAGATAGGTACTCAGTTACTCTGAGCTGGAGACAGGTATTCGGGTATTCTGATGGGCTGGTGAAAGGTACTCGGGTACCCTGATGGGCTGGTGACAGGTACTCGGGTACTCTGATGGGCTGCAGATAGGTACATGGGTACTATGATGGGCAGCAGATAGGAACTCGGGTACTCTGATGGGCTGGTGACAGGTACTCTGATGGGCTGGTGACAGGTACTCGGGTACTCTGATGAGCAGGTGACAGGTATTTGATTACTCAGATGGGCTGGTGACCGGTCCTCTTTACTACTGGGAGCAATCAGTGTGTATTGGTGTGTACTGTAGGCGGTAACTAGCTGTTACCGTAACCTCCTCCTCCCACTTGATCGATGTGTGAGAAGGAGGACCCAGTAACAGCTAGTTACTGTGGCTTATTTACATTCTGTGACCGGCTGTGATTGGACACAACTGGTCACGTGGTAAAGAAACAATTTCATTGGCTCTTTACCCAGATCGGGGATGGGCTGTATCAGCGTGACACGCCTTATCCCCTGGGAGCATGCACGAGTGGCGTGCATGAAGACAGTGCATGTGACCGTCTGTAATTGGACACAGCCGGTCATGTGGTAAAGAGCCATTTTTATTGGCTATTTACACTGATCGGGGATGGGCTATGTCCAGAGGGACAAGCCTCATCCCCGATCGCCACACTGCACGCCCCCCGGGGGCGCGTGAGAGCGGGCGGACATCATATGACGCTGTCCAGGGAGAGACAGTGTTCCTGCCGGCGTCATTTTACTATGACCCAGTAGGTAGGTGGTTAAATAAAAAAAGTTTCCTTTAGAACCACTTTGACTTTGTTACCATGCATTGTGGTACATGAAAACCAGGTAAGTTAGCAAAGTGTGTTAGGGTGTAATTAAGATTTAATGATACTGCCGTGTGCAGAAATGTTTTTTGTGCGTAGCAGAAAACACACGTGATTTTGTACACATTCCATAGCTCCAAACTGTCCCTGATTTTGGGGGACTGTCCCTGATTAGGAGCAATGTCCCTCTGTCCCTCATTCCTCCTCATTTGTCCCAAATTTTGATCTGATCTCTATAGTTGTATATAAAATGCACTTTTTATCTTTCAAAAAGTGTTTCCCAGAGCTAAACCTTTCATCTGATTTCTAAATTGCTGCATTTGTAAATTCCAAAAGTCAATATAAAGGAATAGTGGTGCTAAAAAAAGCACTTGTGGGTTCAACCAATCTTGTTTTTTTGTACAATTCTCCTTTAAAGGGGCGTGGCAAGGGGTGTGTCCTATGCCTGCATACTTTTGCTGATAGGTGTCCCTCATTCCCATGTCAAAAAGTTGGGAGGTATGCGCATTCCCACAAATGGGAACCCAGCTTTGGACAACTTCACTGCTTCTATAGAAAACCCTATAGTAAGGACGAATTGCTCCACATTAGCTGGTAACTACATCGTTCAGTAGAAGTTATTTACTGCTTGTTAGGAATATTAACCACTTGTACGTCGGCAAGGCGGCACGGACAGGCAAAATCACGTACAGGGTACGTGATTTGCCTTCCGCGGGTGGGGGGTCCGATCGGACCCCCCCCGCCGCCCGAGGCGGTCCCGTTTTGTCCCCCAGCGATCGGAGACGAGGGGGAGGCCATCCGTTCGTGGCCCCCCCCTCGCGATCGCCGCCGGCCAATGGGAACACTCCTTTGCTGCTGTATGCTAAACAGCAGCAAAGGAAATGATGTCATCTCCCCTCGGGTCGGTAGTTTCCGTTCCGGCCCGAGGAGAGACGACAAGCGAGTGACTGCACCAACACACACACACACAGTAGAACATGCCAGGCACACAAAACACCCCGATCCCCCTCCCCGATCGCCCCCCGATCCCCCCCAATCACCCCCCCCCCCCTGTCACAAACTGACACCAGCAGTTTTTTGTTTTGTTTTTCTGATTACTGCATAGTGTCAGTTTGTGACAGTTACAGTGTTGGGACAGTTACTGTTACCCCCCTGTAGGTCTAGGGTACCCCCCTAACCCCCCCTAATAAATTTTTAACCCCTTGATCACCCCCTGTCACCAGTGTCACTAAGCGATCATTTTTCTGATCGCTGTATTAGTGTCGCTGGTGACGCTAGTTAGTGAGGTAAATATTTGGGTTCGCCGTCAGCGTTTTATAGCGTCAGGGACCCCCATATACTACCTAATAAATGTTTTAACCCCTTGATTGCCCCCTAGTTAACCCTTTCACCACTGATCACCGTATAACTGTTACGGTTGACGCTGGTTAGTTTGTTTATTTTTTATAGTGTCAGGGCACCCGCCGTTTATTACCGAATAAAGGTTTAGCCCCCTAATCGCCCGGCGGTGATATGCGTCGCCCCAGGCAGCGTCAGATTAGCGCCAGTACCGCTAACACCCACGCACGCAGCATACGCCTCCCTTAGTGGTATAGTATCTGAACGCATCAATATCTGATCCGATCAGATCTATACTAGCGTCCCCAGCAGTTTAGGGTTCCCAAAAACGCAGTGTTAGCGGGATCAGCCCAGATACCTGCTAGCACCTGCGTTTTGCGCCTCCGCCCGGCCCAGCCCAGCCCACCCAAGTGCAGTATCGATCGATCACTGACACTTACAAAACACTAACCGCATAACTGCAGCGTTCGCAGAGTCAGGCCTGATCCCTGCGATCGCTAACAGTTTTTTTGGTAGCATTTTGGTGAACTGGCAAGCACCAGCCCCAGGCAGCGTCAGGTTAGCGCCAGTACCGCTAACACCCACGCACGCACCGTACACCTCCCTTAGTGGTATAGTATCTGATCGGATCAATATCTGATCCGATCAGATCTATACTAGCGTCCCCAGCAGTTTAGGGTTCCCAAAAACGCAGTGTTAGCGGGATCAGCCCAGATACCTGCTAGCACCTGCGTTTTGCCCCTCCGCCCGGCCCAGCCCACCCAAGTGCAGTATCGATCGATCACTGTCACTTACAGAACACTAAACGCATAACTGCAGCGTTCACAGAGTCAGGCCTGATCCCTGCGATCGCTAACAGTTTTTTTGGTAGCGTTTTGGTGAACTGGCAAGCACCAGCCCCAGGCAGCGTCAGGTTAGCGCCAGTACCGCTAACACCCACGCACGCAGCGTACACCTCCCTTAGTGGTATAGTATCTGAACGGATCAATATCTGATCCGATCAGATCTATACTAGCGTCCCCAGCAGTTTAGGGTTCCCAAAAACGCAGTGTTAGCGGGATCAGCCCAGATACCTACTAGCACCTGCGTTTTGCCCCTCCGCCCGGCCCGGCCCAGCCCACCCAAGTGTAGTATCGATCGATCACTGTCACTTACAAAACTCTAAACGCATAACTGCAGCGTTCGCAGAGTCAGGCCTGATCCCTGCGATCGCTAACAGTTTTTTTGGTAGCGTTTTGGGGAACTGGCAAGCGCCAGCGGCGTAGTACACCCCGGTCGTAATCAAACCAGCACTGCAGTAACACTTGGTGACGTGGCGAGTCCCATAAGTGCAGTTCAAGCTGGTGAGGTGGCAAGCACAAGTAGTGTCCCGCTGCCACCAAGAAGACAAACACAGGCCCGTCGTGCCCATAATGCCGTTCCTGCTGCATTCGCCAATCCTAATTGGGAACCCACCGCTTCTGCAGCGCCCGTACTTCCCCCATTCACATCCCCAACCAAATGCAGTCGGCTGCATGAGAGGCATTTTTATGTCCTCCCGAGTACCCCTACCCAGCGAACCCCCCAAAAAAGATGTTGTGTCTGCAGCAAGCGCGGATATAGGCGTGACACCCGCTATTATTGTCCCTCCTGTCCTGACAATCCTGGTCTTTGCATTGGTGAATGTTTTGAACGCTACCATGCACTAGTTGAGTATTAGCGTAGGGTACAGCATTCCACAGACTAGGCGCACTTTCACAGGGTCTCCCAAGATGCCATCGCATTTTGAGAGACCCGAACCTGGAACCGGTTACAGTTAGAAAAGTTAGTTACAAAAAAAGTGTAAAAAAAAAAATATATATAAAATAAAAAAAAATAGTTGTCGTTTTATTGTTCTCTCTCTCTCTATTCTCTCTCTATTGTTCTGCTCTTTTTTTTACTGTATTCTATTCTGCAATGTTTTATTGTTATTGTTATTATGTTTTATCATGTTTGTTTTTCAGGTATGTAATTATTTATACTTTACTGTTTACTGTGCTTTATTGTTAACCATTGTTAACCATTTTTTTGTCTTCAGGTACGCCATGCACGACTTTGAGTGGTTATACCAGAATGATGCCTGCAGGTTTAGGTATCATCTTGGTATCATTCTTTTCAGCCAGCGGTCGGCTTTCATGTAAAAGCAATCCTAGCGGCTAATTAGCCTCTAGACTGCTTTTACAAGCCGTGGGAGGGAATGCCCCCCCCCCCACCATCTTCCGTGTTTTTCTCTGGCTCTCCTGTCTCAACAGGGAACCTGAGAATGCAGCCGGTGATTCAGCCTGCTGACCATAGAGCTGATCAGAGACCAGAGTGGCGCCAAACATCTCTATGGCCTAAGAAACCGGAAGCTACGAGCATTTCATGGCTTAGATTTCGCCGGATGTAAATAGCGCCATTGGGAAATCGGGGAAGCATTTTATCACACCGATCTTGGTGTGGTCAGATGCTTTGAGGGCAGAGGAGAGATCTAGGGTCTAATAGACCCCAATTTTTTCAAAAAAGAGTACCTGTCACTACCTATTGCTATCATAGGGGATATTTACATTCCCCGAGATAACAATAAAAATGATTAAAAAAAAAATAATATGAAAGGAACAGTTTAAAAGTAAGATTAAAAAAGCAAAAAAATAATTAAGAAAAAAAAAAAAAAAAAAAAGCACCCCTGTCGCCCCCTGCTCTCGCGCTAAGGCGAACGCAAGCGGCGGTCTGTCGTCAAACGTAAACAGCAATTGCACCATGCATGTGAGGTATCACCGCGAAGGCCAGATCGAGTGCAGTAATTTTTCCAGTAGACCTCCTCTGTAAATCTAAAGTGGTAACCTGTAAAGGCTTTTAAAGGCTTTTAAACATGTATTTATTTTGTTGCCACTGCACGTTTGTGCGCAATTTTAAAGCATGTCATGTTTGGTATCCATGTACTCCGCCTAAGATCATCTTTTTTATTTCATCAAACATTTGGGCAATATAGTGTGTTTTAGTGCATTAAAATTTAAAAAAGTGTGTTTTTTCCCCAAAAAATGCGTTTGAAAAATCGCTGCGCAATTACTGTGTGAAAAAAAAAAATGAAACACCCACCATTTTAATCTGTAGGGCATTTGCTTTAAAAAAATATATAATGTTTGGGGGTTCAAAGTATTTTTTTTGCAAAAAAAAAATAACTTTTTCATGTAAACAATAAGTGTCAGAAAGGGCTTTGTCTTCAAGTGGTTAGAAGAGTGGGTGATGTGTGACATAAGCTTCTAAATGTTGTGCATAAAATGCCAGGACAGTTCAAAACCCCCCTAAATGACCCCATTTTGGAAAGTAGACACCCCAAGCTATTTGCTGAGAGTCATGTCGAGTCCATGGAATATTTTATATTGCGACACAAGTTGCGGGAAAGAGACAAATTTTTTTTTTTTTTTTTTTTTTTTTGCACAAAGTTGTCACTAAATGATATATTGCTCAAACATGCCATGGAAATATGTGAAATTACACCCCAAAATACATTCTGCTGCTTCTCCTGAGTACGGGGATACCACATGTGTGAGACTTTTTGGGAGCCTAGCCGCGTACGGGACCCCGAAAACCAAGCACCGCCTTCAGGCTTTCTAAGGGCGTGAATTTTTGATTTCACTCTTCACTGCCTATCACAGTTTCGGAGGCCATGGAATGCCCAGGTGGCACAAAACCCCCCCAAATGACCCCATTTTGGAAAGTAGACACCCCAAGCTATTTGCTGAGAGGTATAGTGAGTATTTTGCAGACCTCACTTTTTGTCACAAAGTTTTGAAAATTGAAAAAAGAAAAAAAAAAAAAGTTTTTTCTTGTCTTTCTTCATTTTCAAAAACAAATGAGAGCTGCAAAATACTCACCATGCCTCTCAGCAAATAGCTTGGGGTGTCTACTTTCCAAAATGGGGTCATTTGGGGGGGGGTTTGTGCCACCTGGGCATTCCATGGCCTCCGAACCTGTGATAGGCAGTAAAGAGTGAAATCAAAAATTTTCACCCTTAGAAATCCTGAAGGCAGTGATTGGTTTTCGGGGTCCCGTACGCGGCTAGGCTCCCAAAAAGTCCCACACATGTGGTATCCCCATACTCAGGAGAAGCAGATAAATGTATTTTGGGGTGCAATTCCACATATGCCCATGGCCTGTGTGAGCAATATATCATTTAGTGACAACTTTATGAAAAAAAAAAAAAAAAAAAAAAAGTGTCACTTTCCCGCAACTTGTGTCAAAATATAAAATATTCCATGGACTCAATATGCCTCTCAGCAAATAGCTTGGGGTGTCTACTTTCCAAAATGGGGTCATTTTGGGGGGTTTTGTGCCACCTGGGCATTCCATGGCCTCCGAAACTGTGATAGGCAGAGAAGAGTGAAATCATAAATTTACACTCTTAGAAATCCTGAAGGCAGTGATTGGTTTTCGGGGCCCCGTACGCGGCTAGGCTCCCAAAAAGTCCCACACATGTGGTATCCCCATACTCAGGAGAAGCAGCTGAATGTATTTTGGGGTGCAATTCCACATAGGCCCATGGCCTGTGTGAGCAATATATCATTTAGTGACAACTTTTTGTAAATATTTTTTTTTTGTCATTTTTCAATCACTTGGGACAAAAAAAATAAATATTCAATGGGTTCAACATGCCTCTCAGCAATTTCCTTGGGGTGTCTACTTTCCAAAATGGGGTCATTTGGGGGGGTTTTGTACTGCCCTGCCATTTTAGCACCTCAAGAAATGACATAGGCAGTCATAAACTAAAAGCTGTGTAAATTACAGAAAATGTACCCTAGTTTGTAGACGCTATAACTTTTGCGCAAACCAATAAATATACGCTTATTGACATTTTTTTTACCAAAGACATGTGGCCGAATACATTTTGGCCTAAATGTATGACTAAAATTTAGTTTATTGGATTTTTTTTATAACAAAAAGTAGAAAATATCATTTTTTTTCAAAATTTTCGGTCTTTTTCCGTTTATAGCGCAAAAAATAAAAACCGCAGAGGTGATCAAATACCATCAAAGCTCTATTTGTGGGAAGAAAAGGATGCAAATTTCGTTTGGGTACAGCATTGCATGACCGCGCAATTAGCAGTTAAAGCGACGCAGTGCCAAATTGGAAAAAGACCTCTGGTCCTTAGGCAGCATAATGGTCCGGGGCTCAAGTGGTTAAAGCTTATCTAAACCCAAAAGCAAACATTTTATATTTTGAAACATAAAGTGGTTATAAAGGCAGAAGGTTTTATATCTTAAAGCATTCTCTGCATTAGGGTGAATAATCTTCTCTGTTCAGGGCCCCTCCCCCAATCTCAATTCAGTGCTGTGCATGAGAGCAGTGTCTCTCTCCTCTCTCTCCTTCCTCACGACATGGAGGCAGCTCCTGCTGCTGTCAGTCAGAACCTGGTAGGAGAGAGCAGGGGAGGGGTCTGAGCCGCACTGTGTGTGTCAATGGACACAAAGAACCCAGCTCTGGGTCAAGCCTGCATGAGTTCCCCCTATAGCAAGTGGCTTGCTATGAGGACACTTGGAAGGGGGCAAAATAGCCAGGAGCGCCATGGGGGTTCCCAGAAGAAGAGGATCGGGGCTACTCTGTGCAATACCATTGTACAGAGCAGGTAAGTATGACATGTTTGTTTACAATCACATTAACAGTCCTTAGATGTGGTGGTTGCACAGGGCCTGTGCAGAGATTTTTGTCTACACCGGTAAAGGAGAATTTTGCTGCCCCCCCCCCCATCCCCCTCCTCCCACAACGGCAGTCCATGGTGCACCCTGTATGAGAAAAATTCAGTAAAGAAAAAAAAACTCAGGAAATTAAATTTTTGGGTACACAAATGTATTTTATTACACAATATTTTGGTAAATATAAAAGATGAGGCTGTACCGAGTAAATTAATACCAAAAATGTCAAACCTTAAAATTGGGTGTGCTTGTAAACCAGCAATAAACTTCAGTACCCTGTATTTTTTCACCCACAATGCTTTAAAAGCTACGAAAATGTAAGGGTGGCTAGATGGTACCAAGGGATACAGCACCTCATCCCCAAAATAATCAAATAGTTAGTAGGTTTGGGGACGGGGGATTATGGCGGTGCTAGGGTCAAAAGGGTTTACAGAGAAGGATGAATAAGAAAAACATGTAAAAAGCAAAAAATTGCAAGGTTTATTGATAATCTAACATAGGAAAAATATACATTACAAACAGTTCATATTATACTTTAAAAAAAGGGTAATGGGTACATATACTGTAGGTGACCCTAAGAATGGTAGAGTGGGCCAGATGGAAGATGGCCGTTGAAGAGGGGGGGCTCAATTTCCTACATGTTTCGCCAAGACATTGGCTTCTTCAGGGAACAAGAGGAAGACTTCTTCAGGGCTGCACATGACCTTTATAACAGACTCTTAGACAGAGGCTACAGCCACTCCCTGTTGAAAAAAGCATTCCATAAGGCAAAGAAACTTAACCGAAAAGACCTGGTTTTTCCTGACAAACCACTGGACTCTAAACAACCCACACGACTCATTACACAATTTTCTAATCAACATACTCAAATCAAGGATGTTCTTAAACAATTCTGGCCTTTACTTACATCAGACCCCACCATTGCCAAATACATCAACACATACCCTGATATTACCTACCGACGTTCCCCCTCTCTTCGTGATCGTCTCATTCATAGCCACCATTCTACTGATATGGTACATAGGCTGACTGCCACCGGCACTTACCAATGTGGCAAGTGCGACATATGTGCATTTGTCGCTAATTCTCAAGTTGTCAACCTACCCGATGGAAATACACACACCATCAGACATCACGTTACTTGTGCCACTGTTGGGGTCGTATATTTGGCTCAATGCCAATGCGGCTCATTTTATGCTGGCAAAACTAAACGCCCCTTTCAGATTCGCATTCGCGACCATATAAAACCACTATACAAGAATACTACCACTACGGCCATCAACAGGCACATTGCTGCCCAACATAATTCTGACCCCCACGTTATTTTGTTTTCCGCACTTGAACATATTCCTCCACATGTAAGAGGCGGCAGTACTGACAACCAACTACTACGACTTGAAACAAAATGGATTCATACACTTAATGCCACCATTTTTCCAGGACTCAACGAATATATCAGCTTCAAGCCCTTTCTTTAATATTTATCAGTACAAACATTTTTATACATCATATATTTCCCTTTTCCTATGTCCATCCTCTAGGCAACGTCGCTTGTGGTTTCCTCACTCATTTTTCCTCTATCTGTTTCTCCCCCTTCCTTGCCCCCCAGCCCTTTCCTCCATCTCCCCTTTCTTCCGAGCTTTCTGACTTTTTTTTTTTCCTTTTTCTTGCCATGGCTCCATCTGTGGTTTCCTCCACAGTTCCCCTTTCGATATTGCAGAATATTAAGAAGGTCCCGGAGCAGAGAGGAGCAGGGGATCAGCGCAGGGACAGCATGACTTGTGTGGACTGCACAGTCAGGCTGTTTACGCTGGTCGCTTTCCCCTTTAAGGATAAGGGAGGGGCTGGTGCAGAGGAGGAGGCAGAAGGAAATGTAGAGAGGAGAAGGGGGGATGTGACGTCAGTGGAGAGCGCCGGGGATGAAGATTCCCACCCACCCTCCCTGAGGTTATGGCAATAGGGGACGTTGGTTTTAGTGTGGCAGTGGTTTGGGTCTGTGAGGAGGAGGAGATTGATGGTATGGAGAGTTTACACGGTTGGTACCCATATATAATATGGGCTGTTTAGAGTTTACACGGTTGGTACCCATATATAATATGGGCTGTTTTATGTACCTTCTGGTTACGAGGGGTTAACCAGGAAGGGGAAAAGTTTGGTCACTGAGAAGGTTGGGTACTGTCTCACAGTCTGGGGTTAGCGACTGGAGGCCTTAAAAAGTTTAAGAGTTCATATGCAGTGACCTGTGGGTGGATTCCCCTCCTAGACTCCAATAATTCCGTGAAGTTATTTAAAAGTTATTTAAAAGTTATTTATAAAAATGTTATTTATTGGTTTTATATTTTATTAATAAAAGGCCGACAAGGCCATTTACTCCACCACCTTGTCGCGTCATTTGTGGGAGGTATTAGAGGGTAATGGTTAAGGGGTAGCTTCTAGGACTGAAGTTAGTCCTTCACAGGTCATGCTATTTGCATTTGTTATGAAGGTACGTTTCCTATTAGCATCTCTATTGATCCAATATCTTTCAAACCCTTGTTTAATCTACAATTGTACCCTTTTGTACTTATATGCTATACAAAACCCTTCTTGATATTGCTGAAATACATTCCTTGACATATTTGTTGTAGTATATAAGCTTTTGTCATAGGACTGTTTTTTTGTTTTTTTGTTTTGCCTTTTCCTTGTTTTGTTGCTCCATTTTTGGTCATAAATTCCTACTGGCTCACTAGGACCCAGTGGTTCTCTATGCACACTACACACATTGTGGCTGGACGTTGTGTGCTGACACACAGGCACTTCCCGCTTTCCCCAGCGACCCCTGTGGATTGTCGGGCAGTTTGGGCTCTGTCCCCCCACCCTGTGTCTCAGCCCACTATTTCTCATGCCCCACTGCGCCCCGCCGCCGGTCTGCACTCGGTCTCTGGCGCTTTGGCTAGCTCTGGATTGGGGGGAGGGGTTTGTGTGTGGGGGGTGGGTGGTCACTACATGGGCTCTCCCCGCTTGGGGCTGGCATGGCCAGCGCTGTTCTTGTCTGTACGGACGCCAAGGCGCAGACCTTTGTCTGCCCCTGGGTGCCCACGTCTGTTCTCAGACTCTCTGGCCCTCCTTTTTCCATCGGTAGATGGGATGAGGCGACACCTTGGCACCTCCCATTCCAAGGTTGCTCGCCTCCCCATTCGCCACACGGCCGGCACGTTCTGAGCATGCGCACGCGGTGCATGATGGAACACGTAGTTCCGGGGCACCGTGCTGTGCGCAGCCGTGGATACCCCTCATTAAGCGTCCGCACACCTGATCATTATCTGATCAGGTGTGGGGGGCATACAAGTAACCGGCCAGTCCCTCAGTTCCCTGATGGATGAGGGACGAGCCTGCATTTGCTCTGCACACAGCTACAAGGTAACTCCTATCTTTTAATATACTTTTACCCCATGCTTCCCAAACGAATTACTCATTATGCTCCCACACACTTTTTAGGAGCCACCTTGGACCTGCCTTTTACTCTGCTGGTCAATATTGATCCTTCCAAGCAACAGTGTCTGCGCCATGGCGGACTAGGTAACAGACTTCTCTCCAGCAGTCCTGCCTATACTTAGTAACATCTCAATGCCCTCATTTTTTCCTTTCTCGTTCATTTCCACCCTATACAGGACATGTTGCAATTACCACCCCTTTCAACTCCTGGACAGGCATTATATACCTGTGACTGTGCTGCTATAAGAATTTTTCCTTACAGCTTACGTTACTAAGTGAGTACCGGCATAACTACCCTACATGGCCCAAGTCATCATCAGTAACACCCCTAATGCTATTTATTCCTTTAATTAGGCCTTGTCTAACCTGATTGCAGATTGGGTCCATTTTGACGTTTTTCCTTGCTGTGTGCACACACCTACTGCAGGCACCTCGTGACCACTTTCCTGTACTGTTTTTAAACATACATGTAAGTTTGCACTCTCCTCTCTAGAGATACAGATATATTTACCCATATACATATTTTACATATCCTCTTTAGTACAATGCACTGATGTGCAATCTCTTATCTCTAGACTATCACTACAAGTGCATTATGACTCATGGTTGTCTTTACATTCCTTTGCCAGGTCTACTGTATGCCCCCTGCAGGCATAATTTACGGCGCGGCCTGCCCGCTCCCCTGCGGGGACCCCCTCAGGTGGCCGTGTTCCCCCTCCCCCTCTCCTCCTTCCCTTTTCGGGTACTGACGCCCCAGGTATGTTTGCATTACCGGTGCTTTGTGTGGAGCCTATGGGTCGCATGATTGTCCAGCCACAGTTTTAACTTTCTATTGTGTATACCATGTATTGTATTGTCAAATTCTTGTTCTCATGATGTTTTCTATTTTTACCATACAGAATTGTTTTATATATCTATCTTGTGAGCTCTTGTTCCCTGAAGAAGCCAATGTCTTGGCGAAACATGTAGGAAATTGAGCCCCCCCTCTTCAACGGCCATCTTCCATCTGGCCCACTCTACCATTCTTAGGGTCACCTACAGTATATGTACCCATTACCCTTTTTTTAAAGTATAATATGAACTGTTTGTAATGTATATTTTTCCTATGTTAGATTATCAATAAACCTTGCAATTTTTTGCTTTTTACATGTTTTTCTTATTCATCCTTCTCTGTAAACCCTTTTGACCCTAGCACCGCCATAATCCCCCGTCCCCAAACCTACTAACTAATGCTTTAAAAGCAGTTATGCAGACGCTCTGGTGCTAACATTGTTGCTCTCACTCCAGCATGTGCGGTGATGTGGGACATGTGTAGAGTAATTGCTGTCTTCATACGTAGGCGCCCCAATGCATGTGTTTTTGTGTGGGTGTGTGTGGGGTCCAAAATGTTTTTTTTTTTAAATTAATCTCCTTAACTGTTTAAAACTTTTTATTTTCTTTTTTTTTTTTTTTACGTGACTTTTTTGCAACCACATAGGGGACTACTAGCCCCATATGAGATAGTATATATGTGACAGGTGCTCCCCATAAGACATCTGGGGTCTATTAGACTAGGCTGACCAGACATTCCATGGACAGTCCCCAGACTAAGCAGGCTGTCCCCGCTCCAAATTTGTCCTCCCTTTTGTCCCCGGATTCAGGGGCAGCGCCAGTGGCATATCAACAGGGGGAGCGGGGGAGGTCTTCCCTGGGTGCCACACATTGGGGCGTGTCAGGACAGTGCCGCCGTGTAGGATGCCCCATCAGTGTCGCCAACCTTCTGTGTAAATACAGAGATGGCTGCATCTGTCACAGGGCTGAGTGTCTGTGTTCTGTTCTCACGGAGTACAGACAGCACAGCTCCCCCTTCCACATGAATGGTAGAGGCGGGATTGGCTCCGCTTCTTCTCGCCCTTCCCTCTCTGTGTCCGCCCAGCCCTGTCAGCCCTTGTGCTGTGTGTGAATAGGATGTGAACTTTATGGAGCAGCCGACAGCCACATTGTACACCTGAAGCCACTGTGACTGAAGTGAGTGAGCTGTGACCGGACTCTCCCCCTCCTCCTTCCTTCCCTCTCTCCCCCCCCCCCCCTTTCTTTAACTGCAGCCAAAGAGCTTTGTTTTTTCAGCCTATAACAGTACTTTATCCTCTGTGCTTTCAAGTGGTATTTAGGGGGTTAAACAGGCAGTAAGGAAATATCACCTCCTCACTGCATGTCAAATGCCTCTGAAAAGTGACCTAAGCATGGCTCACTTTTCAGTGGAGTATTTTCTGACCATCTCCTGTATAATATCCGCAGTCTCTGATTGTCTCCTGTATAATATCCGCAGTGATCATCTCCTGTAGTATGTCTGCAGTCTCTGATCATCTCCTGTAGTATGTCTGCAGTCTCTGATCAGCTCCTGTAGTATGTCTGCAGTCTCTGATCAGCTCCTGTAGTATGTCTGCAGTCTCTGATCAGCTCCTGTAGTATGTCTGCAGTCTCTGATCAGCTCCTGTAGTATGTCTGCAGTCTCTGATCAGCTCCTGTAGTATGTCTGCAGTCTCTGATCATCTCCTGTACTATGTCTACAGTCTCTGATCATCTCCTGTAGTATGTCTGCAGTCTGATCGTCTCCTGCAGTATGTCTGCAGTCTCTGATCATCTCCTGTACTATGTCTGCAGTCTCTGATCATCTCCTGTAGTATGTCTGCAGTCTGATCGTCTCCTGTAGTATGCCGGCAGTCTATGATCATCTCCTGTAGTATGTCTGCAGTCTCTGATCATCTCCTGTACTATGTCTGCAGTCTCTGATCAGCTCCTGTACTATGTCTGCAGTCTCTGATCATCTTCTGTACTATGTCTGCAGTCTCTGATCATCTCCTGTACTATGTCTGCAGTCTCTGAACATCCCTCTTTACGAAACACGCTCCTGAACCTTGCACTCTGTACGTAGCATCCTCCTGAGCCCTTCACATAGCATCCTCCTGAGCCCTTCACATAGCATCCTCCTGAGCCCTTCACATAGCATCCTCCTGAGCCCTTCATGTAGCATCCTCCTGAGCCCTTCATGTAGCATCCTCCTGAACCCTGCACCCTACAGGTAGCATCCTCCTGAGCCCTTTACGTAGCATCCTCCTGAGTGTCACAGCCAGCAGTAGCTACAGTGAGCTCCGCCCCTACACAGACATGCAAAGTTTTGCTTTTGGAACTTAGAGAGCGTCCAGCTTGACCTTCTATCCCTGTGGAGATACCAGGCTTAGTTAACTCTTTATTGCGGTGAGTGTATCACCAATTGGTGTTCACGTGGTAGATCGGTGACAGTGTTCGGGATAAGAATGCTTTAAACACCTGATGTGACACGGCACCGTACACTTATTTAAGGACTTTTGCATGGACTTTTATGTCACTCATTCATTTGTGTTTGACATTTTTAGCCCACTGAATGCTATCATATTGCACTGAATGTCTTAGGATATTTTGCTAGCGCTGTTAATGCTGCTATTTTTATGCATATTTCTTTTTAATATTTTGTACTTTTATAATAGCTGCTATAGTGCTTCATTCTTAAATCCTTGGAGCGCTGGGATCAGTTACACTTATTGTTACTGATAATAATAAAATGTAAAATATGTACATCAAGTGTACATTTTATTATTATTATTATATATAGGGGGTTTCACCACTATTTGCACATTGCAGTTCTGCAATATTTCTTACCTTTTGCAGAGAGGGTGACACCATCACTACTATGTTCTAATACACAGGTTGATTTGCATCTCTGTTATTATTTTTGTATGTAAGGGGTTTTACCATTATTTGCTCTGCAAATTCTCAAAATATTTTTGCAGAGGGGGTGACACCATCACTACTATTATGTAATACATTGGTTGATTTGAACTGGATATTCATTTATAGGTTTTACCATTGCACTTATAAGTCCATGTGTAGAATTGTATGAAGGAAGTGTAGGGATATGCTGCATTTTTTGGCTTTTTGTTGGTATACAGAGGCCAGGACATACTGATCACCACTGTATGCCATGAAGAAACCTCCACTTGCTGGCCACTCCCACAGGTGTGCAGTAGTGTGCCGCATTAGCACCCTCACTTTTACCTCAAGCACCACCATAGCACAAAAAAACATTGTCTGGAGCCACCCCTGCCTGGATTGGATTTGAATTTTGGGGCCCCATCCCTCCCTCCAAGTTTTTTCTCTGTCTTCTGTTCATAACATTTGGTAGTCATATCCCAAAAAATTCTTAGAAGTATCTTTTTTTTTTTTTTAATCTCATGGACGAAATGTGAGAAATAATGTACAGTCAGGTCAATAAATATTGGGACATCGACACAATTCTAATCTTTTTGGCTCTATACACTACCACAATGGATTTGAAATGAAAGAGACAAGATGTGCTTTAACTGCAGACTTTCAGCTTTAGTTTGAGGGTATTTACATCCAAATCAGGTGAAAGGTGTAGGAATTACAACAGTTTGTATATGTGCCTCCCACTTTTTAAGGGACCAAAAGTAATGGGACAATTGGCTGCTCAGCTGTTCCATGGCCAGGCATGTGTTATTCTCTCATTATCCCATTTACAAGGAGCAGATAAAAGGCCCAGAGTTCATTTAAAGTGTGCTATTTGCATTTGGAATCTGTTGCTGCCAATGCTCAATATGAGATCCAAAGAGCTGTCTCTATCAGTGAAGCAAGCCATCATTAGGCTGAAAAACCAAAACAAACCCATCAGAGAGATATCAAAAAAACATTAGGTGTGGGAAGGGCGCATGCGCAGCAGCTCCGAAAATGGCCGCTGGCTATTAGAGCTCCGCTCCACCACGGCACTGTAGCAGCCACCGGAGCGTTCTGAGCGATCCCCGAGCCCCTATACGGGACACACTAATGGGGGAGACCCCCGGGAATATATAACTGAAAACAGCGCACGTTAGGAGGAACTTAGCGGGCCAGATGAACGCGGCGGGCGTCCCGGCCAGCTATGCCAAGATGGCGGCGGCCCCACGAGGCCCGCACAGCACGGAGGAAGCAGAAGACTCCATTGCGGACCAGGATACACAGCTTCTACAGTCCCCAGGTACGTACTTTCCGCCCTTGCCCCTGGCCGCCTCACCCTCATCCACGGAGTCCCTCCTGGGCAGGATGGGAGCGGGTCTCCCCTCCACACCTATGATGGATCCCCACACAGGACTTTTACTGTCCGTGACAGAAACAAACTCTGCCACCCCTGTACCCTCAGACTTCCCCTCCATGATGGACGCCTTCTCCCAGCTTCTTTCTAAAAGCCTGGCCCTGAATGCAGCCCAAATTACATCCTCCATCCATGCAGATCTTCAGCAAATAGGGCAAAGATTGGACACAATTGAAAAGAAAGCTGACCAAGCTGTCTCACGCATTAATCAAAATTCCGCAAGGATTCAAAAGATGCAGGATCAGCTTGAAACAGCTTTTGCGAAGATCGATGACCTCGAAAATTGATTGAGACGTTATAACTTTCGCATCCGCGGACTCCCTGAATCAGAAAAAGAGGTACATGCTTGTGTGAAAACCCTGCTGCGGAACCTCATACCAGATATCACAGAACACCGACTGGAGCGCGACAGAGCGCACAGAGCCCTACAACCCCCTCGATCGGATGGCCTCCCCAGAGACATAATTGTGAAACCCCATTTCTACTCTGTTAAGGAGGAGGTAATGAGGAGATCCAGGGGCACAGATAACCTCAAATTGCTGGGTCACAGAATCCATATCTTCGCGGATTTGTCGCCATACACGGTACAAAAAAGGCGCTCCCTCAAGCCGGTACTCCAACTTCTGCAGGAGAAAGAAATCACATATCGGTGGTCCTTCCCCCTGCATCTGAATTTTTCCTACAGAAACAAAAACTACAGCTTCTCTTCATTCACAGAGGGTGATGGCCTGCTTCTACAATTGTGCTTGATTTCCCAGGACCTATCGCCTTTCCAGAACAGCAGGAGCTCCACTTCTTCTACAAAAAGGCCTCCGCCAGCATGTCCGCTGCAACCTACCTGGCTGAAACAAAGCTCTAAACGCTCGAAAGAAAATCTTCCCCCATGAAGTTCTGCTCCCCTCATGGATCAGGGCCCTGATCCGGAATTCTCCTTTGGTCGTCTTCCGAATTTTAGTGACCTTCCCAAATCTTTCATTTGTCCCACCATTAGTAATTCCCACACAAAGGGATGGACTTCTTCATTAAACAGACTTTTCCATACTTCCACTCTCTGATACTCCAGGTTTAACAGCAACTGCTCCTATGAAACTACAGGCCTGGGTCAGAGGCAGGGGGGTAACTCTATTTTACTAACTCTGGACCGTGTTTAGAGGGGTTATGTATGTTCAGATTGACATCACTGAGATTTACCTCTCTCCCTGTTTGACTCCACAGTCATTTTCTTTTTTTTTTATTACCTGTGGATAGTCTTAGTGTTTCCGATTATAGTAAGAAAGCTGTTTGGGATTGCCACCCCATTACTCAGATTTCACTGCACCGCTGCGGAGGCACAATGCCCAGGCGATACAGTGACATCTCCCGTCATATCACCAGAACATGTGGCCCGAATGGTTCACTTGACCATGGTCATCGCGCTGTTCTGTGCTCACCTGCCCTCTTGGGCCCCTGGGTTGGGGATTAGGGGTCCGGGGAGGAGGTGGGATTTCTTGTTCAGTTCCCGGCTGATGATGTTCTTTTTTTGGTGTGGGGACGCTCAGTTACTGGGATATGTTAGACTGTTTTATTGTCTTTAGTTGTTCTGTTCTTCAGGTGGCTGGGCCGTGGTGGACCCAGTGCACCTCCAGTAGAAACCAGGAGCACTGATAGTGCTTTGGGTTTCTTGCCCAGAAGTCCGATTGTTCGGACTCCGGTCCTCTCAGGTTTAAGGGTACGGTATGACCATCCCATCCTACCCCGGGGTATGGGGGGGGGGGTCAGGGGACCCCCGTTTTATTACGTTCTGTTTTTGTTACATGCAGGAATATTTAATGGTTCAGATTTTTGTAACTTCTTCTCTCTCTTTACTACTTTCTTTCACCCCTCCCCCTCTTTCTCTCCTTCTCTCCACATGAGCACTTCCGGAATCCGCATCCGCCTCTGGCCTCTCCTCCCAGGTTTCGTGTACACGGCAAGTTCTCATCCCAGGACTCTCCTCACACCGGTCAGGTAAGACCCTTAACATAAGCAGGGCCTCGCACCACCCACTTTATGCCTGATCCACAAAACATCTCCCTCGACCTCAAAATCATATCACATAATACTCAGGGACTGAATTTCCCATCAAACGAAGAAAACTATTCCAACTCTACCAATCTATGCACGCGGATATCCTCCTCCTCACTTTCCCATATCTTACCAAACCACATTCCTTCATCGCCACTTTCCTCAATTTTTCTTAATCTCCGTGCCCAACAAAACAAAAGGGGTAGCGATTTGTTTTGCTAAACATATTAACCTCTCCCAACCGGAGACAATTGTCGACCCCCAAGGACGTTATGTATTGGTCTTGGGGAACATAGATGGGGAATTATATACCTTCGTTTCCTATTACTCACCTAATAAGGGCCAGAGGGCCTTCTTCGAATCCCTACTACACAAACTTAGTCCCCACCTTAAAGGCACAACATTTATTGGCTGGGCTTCTAATATAGCTTTTGACTTCTACCTGGACAAATATGGATCTGGGATTTCAAAATCCAAACGCCATTCCAGACAAAGCGTTTGAATAGCGAAGCTAATACATGAAGTGGGATTGGTAGACGTTTGGAGGGAAATTAACCCTTGTTCCAAGGACTACACGCATTTCTCAGCACCCCATAGTTCCTATGCCAGTATAGACCACATCTTCACACGCTCTTATTCAATCCCTTTACTGGTGAAATCTCAGATAGTAGATACCCCCCTTTCAGACCACTCAATGGTCACTCTGTCATCCCACAGACCCTCAGGACATAGAGAATTCCCTCGCTGGCGCCTGCAGGAATCTATTCTCAGTGACCCCATACAGGCTTCTATCATAGAGGAAGCTATTAGGGAATACTTCAGCATAAACACTACGACCGACGTCTCCCCGTCGACGGTGTGGGCGGCACATAAACCAGTGATTTGAGGGAAACTAATTCAATTATCAGCTAAAATTAAAGCAGAACATAGCGCAGACACGATTAAATTGACGGCAGAGTTCCAATCTCTTGCAAAAGCTCACAAACTACATCCCACCCCTGACTCACTGGCTAATCTGGACAGGGCACGGGCCCTTCTTAACCTGACCTTAACTACAGCAGCTGAAAAGCATCTCAGGTGGACAGGGGCGCGTTTCTACTCCCAGAGAGACAGGATAGGGTCAAAATTGGCAGTTAAACTTAGCCCTAAACCTCATCAACTGGCATTCCCCAAAATCAAGCTACACTCAGGGGATCTGACCCAGCACCCCGCTAAAATTATGGAAGAATTCCAACAGTTCTATTCGGAACTATACAAACCTCAATGTCCCCCTTTAAGGCAATCACAGAGCGGTTTCCTTGATTCCTTGCGTTTACCTTCCCTGACTATGGATCTAAGGATTTGCTGGACAGCCCTTTTTCTATAACAGAGGTCCTGGATACCATCAAATCTTTGAAAGTAGGCTCCTCTCCTGGACCGGACGGGTTCTCCACCGGGTATTATAAAAAGTTTGGCACCACCTTGGCCCCTCATCTCACCAAGTTTTTTAACTTCCTTAGGGAAGGTCATCTCACCAAGTTTTTTAACTTCCTTAGGGAAGGTTCCCCTTTGGAGACACATTTATACAATACAGCATATATTTCGGTGATTCCCAAACCGGGGAAAGACATGAGTGAGGTTGGGAACTTTCGTCCCATATCATTAATTAACAACGACATTAAGAATATGTCCAAGATATTAGCAAATAGATTAGTGAGTTTTATCCCCTCTTATATTCATAGAAACCAGGTGGGCTTTATACTTGGGAGACAAGGTCCTGATCAGATTAGACGGTCCATAGACGTCATCTCTCTTCTTAAATCACAATGGGATGGAGGTCCC
Source organism: Lithobates septentrionalis (assembly GCA_037952835.1). Taxonomy (NCBI): domain Eukaryota; kingdom Metazoa; phylum Chordata; class Amphibia; order Anura; family Ranidae; genus Lithobates; species Lithobates septentrionalis. Next base: position 717,438 of record JBBDGP010002097.1, on the reverse strand, counting down.
CCCCAAACAGGTTTCCCATTATCAATTGACCTACATAAGGCATTTGATTCCATTGACTGAGTTTACCAGTCAGAGATACTGAGGAGATGGGGCTTCGGCCCCTACTTCCTAAACCTAATCCACTCCATGTATTCCAACAAATCTGCCCAAGTGCGACTAATGGGTAGATACTCTGCCTCTTTTCCTATTGGAAGGGGCACCAGACAGGGGTGTCCCCTTTCCCCCTTTCTCTTTGCTCTGGCCATCGAAACCTTGGCTATAGCGATTAGAGCAAATCCGGATATTAAGGGGGTGACCTGTGGGGACCAGGAACACAAATGCGCTCTTTATGCGGATGACCTTTTAATATATATAACTTCTCCCCTCATATCCACCCCGTGGTCATATACGGGGTTCTGAACTCCTTCAGCAAAATCCCCTTTCCCCCTTTCTCTTCGCTCTGGCCATCGAAACCTTGGCTATAGCGATTAGAGCAAATCCGGATATTAAGGGGGTGACCTGTGGGGACCAGGAACACAAATGCGCTCTTTATGCGGATGACCTTTTAATATATATAACTTCTCCCCTCATATCCACCCCGTGGTCATATATGGGGTTCTGAACTCCTTCAGCAAAATCTCAGGTTTAAAGGTCAACATGTCTAAAACAACTGCCTTAAATATCACGGTCCCTCCCGACCTACTATTACAGCTTACCAATAACTTTGCATTCTCCTGGGCCCCCAGGGCTATCCTCTATTTAGGGATATATTTAACCCCGGATATTAAGGACCTATTTAAGGCAAATTATCCCCCCATGATCACCAAATGTAAGGGGGACCTCCAATAGTGGTCGAGATGTGGTCTGTCCTGGCTGGGGAGGGTGCATCCCGTAAAGATGACTCTCCTACCCCACAACTTATACATATTCCGCTCTCTACCAATCCCACTTCCGAAGAGTTTTTTGGGTAAATTCCAATCAGAAATAATACGCTTTGTCTGGGGAAACAAGGGCTATAGATGTCTGTCCAAAATACTACTCTGCCTTAAGTCCCAAGGCAGGGTGAGCCTGCCGGACCTTTGGGGTTACTACCAGGCTGCATAATTGTCACAAATCTTGATGATCTTTTCTAAGGACCCGAAGCCGGAATGGCTCTCTATGGAAAGGTTGGCGACACCCCTCAATACCATTGACTTCCTCCTATGGTGCGATCCCAAACAAAGACTGGCTATTATGGCCCCTACCCTTTCTCACTCTATTTCATTAAGCACTAAACTATTCTCACATACCTCAATTATATCCTCTTTGCGTCCATTATCCCACATCTTCCATAACGTTAAATTTCCCCCGGGATTAAATATACAGGCATTCAGAAGGTCTCTGTCGGAAAGGCCACTTTCTTACTCAAACTGTTCCTCTTACCTTATCCTACTGTAAGCGTAAATTGGACATCCTAAACTCTATTTGGATCACCAAACCGGAACTTCCTTCAATAACCCCTGACGAACATTGGTGCTTCAACATATCAGATCAAAAGGGAGGTATTTCATTAATATATACTGCACTACAGACGAATCTGGACAAGCCGTCCTACACGAAAACCTGGGAGGAGGACACGGGCGGATCGTGGTCAACGACAGACTGGTTCTTAGATACGCTCTTACAGGGGTATTTGTAATATTTCCCTTATTGAGGCCAATGTAAAGGTTATGACCAGGAGGTACTATGTCCCCTCTAGGCTGGCACTAATTTATCCTGGGACCTCGCCACTTTGCTTTAGGAGTTGTGGACTAGAGGGCTCTATGCTACATACCTGGTGGACATGTCCCCGCATTAGATGCTTTTGGCAGAAAATCTTCCACACAATTAGTAAATTAGTAAATGTTCCTGTAGCCCCCAACCCCCACATTGCCTTGCTTAACCACACCATACCCGATTTATCTAAGCACCTACAGGCTCTCTCCTTCTTCGTTCTGTTAGGGGCGAAAATCACTATAGCGAAGGCCTGGAAGAACGGTTTCTTTCCAGTGTTGTAGGAGAAAGGTGTCCTGGATCATGTCCCACAAACAAATAGTGGCTAAGCTAAATGACAACATTGGGAAGTTTTATGCTATATGGGAACCTTGGGCCATATACTGTAACATTCCACTCATATCAGGTTTGGATTCTGGCATTAGATCTGCCCCTGCTTTAAGCTGATCAACACCCTACTCTCCTACCCCCCTTTCTCCTCTTTTCACACGTTTCCTTTTTCTATTCTCTGGGACTATGTAGCCTCTTCGGCTCCTTTGGTACAATATGTACTTTAGCCCCCCAGACGGGGAAATCCTAAGAGACGGATGGTCAGGGTGTTGGCGGGACCCCTTATCAGTGCGATAAGTTTGATTATTTTCTCAGTAGTGATCTGGAAATGGAGGGCTCCACTTTTATAGCCTTTCCATCCTATCAATAATGATCCTGGGGGCGGCATCGGATGCTGGGGAAACACAGCTACAGGAAGATCCCACAGGGGTGGTGTGTGTGGGTCCTCAGGAGCCATCCGGTGTTTGTCCCCCAGGGACAAAACTTCATATTTAACTCTGTTATAGCACTGTTGGGCTCCCTCTGACAGTTCTGACCGGAAGGTCTAGACCAACTGAAGTGGGCTTGACTTTCTTCCCCTTGAGCCCCCCTCTAATTATCTCAGAAATGATCTTAGTTATATTTCTACCCTCGTGCAACCACTCTCTGCTCCTTTGCTTACTTTTACTGTCCTTTGTCATATATGAATGTTTTTTCCTCTGTTTATCTAATTTACCCAATATAAAGATACAGAGGAGTTTTGGAGCAGGGGGTGGTGGCACACTAAATGGCTGGAGGGGTCCATAGGACATAATTGAGAGTCATACAGTTCTTACAATATACATTTCCAATAACAGTTCTTTATTGTACTACTCAGACAGCTGTATAGCAATAGAACACAAATGCAAGTAACTATCACTGTACCTTATTGCATATTGAATATACGCAAATATATTTTATGTGAAATTTTCCAATAAAAATTATTTGAATTAAAAACATTAGGTGTGGCCAAATCAACTGTTTGGAACATCCTTAAAAAGAAAGAACGCACCGCTGAGCTCAGCAACACCAAAAGACTCGGAAGACCACGGAAAACAACTGTGGTGGATGACCAAAGAATTCTTTCCGTGGTGAAGAAAACACCCTTCACAACAGTTGGCCAGATCAAGAACACTCTCCAGGAGGTAGGTGTATGTGTTTCAAAGTCAAGAGAACACTTCACCAGAGTGAATACACAGGGTTCACCACAAGATGTAAACCATTGGTGAGCCTCAAAAACAAAAAAACAACAACAATGCCCCAGCGCTAGTATCTGGAAACCTGAGGAGCTAAACTGAGAAATGTAATAGCCTAGAGGGGAGAATATGAACCCAGTGCAGCTGGAACAAACCCTAACTGGTGGAAACAGATTGAAAACAAAAACAACAAAAAGAGTACAGCGTTCTGGATGTCAGAGAAGGAAACTGCAACACTCAGAAGTATGTAGCTAAATAGTTTAATGAAAATGGTAGGCAGTCCATATAAACAGCCCTGTGGATTCACAATACTTAAAAGGTGATTACAAAACATATGGTTGGATGACTGACTGTCCCTCAAGCAACAAGAGCCAATCCAGGAGTCTCACCCAACTGCATGATCCCAAGATGTGACAGGAAGGAGGGGAGGAAGAGAACCCGGGTGTGAGGAGCACTGATGACCCGCTGGAACCTCCTCTGGACGTGGGATGCGTCCCCCAAAGAGGTGAAATAATGTACAGTCAGGTCAATAAATATTGCGACATCGACACAATTCTAATCTTTTTGGCACTATACACCACCGCAATGGATTTGAAATGAAACTAACAAGATGTGCTTTAACTGCAGACTTTCAGCTTTAATTTGAGGGTATTTACATCCAAATCAGGTGAACGGTGTAGGAATTACAACAGTTTGTATATGTGCCTTCCACTTTTTAAGGGACCAAAAGTAATGGGACAGATTAACCACTTGGCGACCGCCTCAAGCTGATGTACGTCGGCAAAGTGGCACGGGCAGGCAGAATCACGTACATATACGTGATCTGCTTCCCGCGGGTGGGGGGACCGATCGGACACCCCCCCCCGGTGGCCGAGGCGGTCGGCTTTTGTCCAGCGGCGATCGGAGGTAAGGGGGAGATCATCCATTCGTGGCCCCCCCCTCGCGATCGCCGCCGGCCAATAGAATCATTCCTCTGCTGCTGTTTGCTAAACAGCAGCAAAGGAAATTATGTCATCTCTCCCCAGCTCTGTATTTTCCGTTCCGGCGCAGAGGAGAGAAGACTGCAATGTGAGTGCACAACACTACACACACACAGTAGAACATGCCAGGCACACAAAACACCCCCCTTTACCCCCCGATCCCCCTCCGATCACCCCCCAATCACCCCCCCCGTCACACTGACACCAAGCAGTTTTGTTTTTTTCTGATTACTGCATGGTGTCAGTTTGTGACAGTTATGCCGCATACACACGGTCGGACTTTTCAGCTACAAAAGTCCGACAGCCTGTCCGACAGACTTTCGACGGACTTTTGGCGGACTTTCGACGGACTTGCGGCGGACTTTCTAATGAACAGACTTGCCTACACACGATCACACAAAAGTCCGTCGAATTCTTACGTGATGACGTACACCGGACTAAAATAAGGAAGTTCATAGCCAGTAGCCAATAGCTGCCCTAGCGTGGGTCGGACTAGCATACAGACGAGCGGATTTTTCGACCGGACTCGAGTCCGTCGGAAAGATTTGAAGCATGTTTCAAATCTAAAGTACGTCGGATTTGAGGCTAAAAAAGTCAGTTGAAAGTCCGGAGAAGCCCACACACGATCGGATTACCAGCCAGCTTTAGTCCGTCAGCGTCCGTTGGACTTTTGTAGACGAAAAGTCCGACCGTGTGTACGCGGCATTAGTGTGGTAGGGCAGTTAGGGTTAGCCCCCTTTAGGTCTAGGGTACCCCACTAACACCCCTAATAAAGTTTTCACCCCTTGATCACCCCCCGTTGCCAGTGTCGCTAAGCGATCATTTTTCTTATCGCTGTATTAGTGTCACTGGTGACGCTAGTTAGGGAGGTAAATATTTAGGTTCGCCGTCAGCGTTTTATAGCGACAGGGACCCCCATATTCTATCTAATAAAGGTTTTAACCCCTTGATTGCCCCCTAGTTAACCCTTTCACCACTGATCACCGTATAACCGTTACGGGTGACGCTGGTTAGTTTGTTTATTTTTTATAGTGTCAGGGCACCCGTCGTTTATTACCGAACAAAGGTTTAGCCCCCTGATCGCCTGGCGGTGATATGCGTCGCCCCAGGCAGCGTCAGATTAGTGCCAGTACCGCTAACACCCACGCATGCAGCATATGCCTCCCTTAGTGGTATAGTATCTGAACGGATAAATATCTGATCCGATCAGATCTATACTAGCGTCCCCAGCAGTTTAGGGTTCCCAAAAACGCAGTGTTAGCGGAATCAGCCCAGATACCTGCTAGCACCTGCGTTTTGCCCCTCCGCCCCGGCCCAGCCCAGCCCACCCAAGTGCAGTATCGATCGATCACTGTCACTTACAAAACACTAAACGCATAACTGCAGAGTCAGGCCTGATCCCTGCGATCGCTAACAGTTTTTTTGGTACCATTTTGGTGAACTGGCAAGCACCAGCCCCAGGCAACGTCAGGTTAGCGCCAGTACCGCTAACACCCACGCATGCACCGTACACCTCCCTTAGTGGTATAGTATCTGATCGGATCAATATCTGATCCGATCAGATCTATACTAGCGTCCCCAGCAGTTTAGGGTTCCTAAAAATGCAGTGTTAGCGGAATCAGCCCAGATACCTGCTAGCACCTGCGTTTTGCCCCTCCGCCCAGCCCACCCAAGTGCAGTATCGATCGATCACTGTCACTTACAAAACACTAAACACATAACTGCAGCGTTCGCAGAGTCAGGCCTAATCCCTGCGATCGCTAACAGTTTTTTTGGTAGCATTTTGGTGAACTGGCAAGCACCAGCCCCAGGCAGCTTCAGGTTAGCGCCAGTACCACTAACACCCACGCACGCAGCATACGCCTCCCTTAGTGGTATAGTATCTGAACGGATCAATATCTGATCCGATCAGATCTATACTAGCGTCCCCAGCAGTTTAGGGTTCCCAAAAAGGCAGTGTTAGCGGGATCAGCCCAGATACCTGCTAGCACCTGCGTTTTGCCCCTCCGCCCGGCCCAGCCCAGCCCAGCCCACCCAAGTGCAGTATCGATTGCTCACTGTCACTTACAAAACACTAAACGCATAACTGCAGCGTTCGCAGAGTCAGGCCCGATCCCTGCGATCGCTAACAGTTTTTTTGGTAGCGTTTTGGTGAACTGGCAAGCACCAGCGGCCTAGTACACCCTGGTCGTAGTCAAACCAGCACTGCAGTAACACTTGGTGACGTGGCGAGTCTCATAAGTGCAGTTCAAGCTGGTGAGGTGGCAAGCACAAGTAGTGTCCCGCTGCCACCAAGAAGAAGACAAACAGGCCTGTCTTGCCCATAATGCCCTTCCTGCTGCATTCGCCAATCCTAATTGGGAACCCACCACTTCTGCAGCACCCGTACTTCCCCCATTCACATCCCCAACCAAATGCAGTCGGCTGCATGAGAGGCATTTTCTTTATGTCCTCCCGAGTACCCCTACCCAGCGAACCCCCCCAAAAAAGATGTTGTGTCTGCAGCAAGCGCAGGTATAGGCGTGACACCCGCTATTTTTGTCCCTCCTGTCCTGACAATCCTGGTTTTTGCATTGGTGAATGTTTTGAACGCTACCATTCACTAGTTGAGTATTAGCGTAGGGTACAGCATTGCACAGACTAGGCACACTTTCACAGGGTCTCCCAAGATGCCATCGCATTTTGAGAGACCCGAACCTGGAACCGGTTACAGTTATAAAAGTGAGTTACAAAAAAAAGTGTAAAAAAATAAATAAGTATATATAAAAAAAAAAAAATAGTTGTCGTTTTATTGTTCTCTCTCTCTCTATTCTCTCTCTATTGTTCTGCTCTTTTTTACTGTATTCTATTCTGCAATGTTTTATTGTTATTATGTTTTATCATGTTTGCTTTTCAGGTATGCAATTTTTTATACTTTACCGTTTACTGTGTTTTATTGTTAACCATTTTTTTGTCTTCAGGTACGCCATTCACGACTTTGAGTGGTTATACCAGAATGATGCCTGCAGGTTTAGGTATCACCTTGATATCATTCTTTTCAGCCAGCGGTCGGCTTTCATGTAAAAGCAATCCTAGCGGCTAATTAGCCTCTAGACTGCTTTTACAAGCAGTGGGAGGGAATGCCCCCCCCCCACCGTCTTCCGTGTTTTTCTCTGGCTCTCCTGTCTCAATAGGGAACCTGAGAATGCAGCCGGTTATTCAGCCAGCTGACCATAGAGCTTATCAGAGACCAGCGTGGCTCCAAACATCTCTATGGGCTAAGAAACCGGCAGCTACAAGCATTTCATGACTTAGATTTCGCCGGATGTTAACAGCGACATTGGGAAATTGGGAAAGCATTTTATCACACCGATCTTGGTGTGATCAGATGCTTTGAGGGCAGAGGAGAGATCTAGGGTCTAATAGACCCCAATTTTTTCAAAAAAGAGTACCTGTCACTACTAGGGATGAGCTTCGTGTTCGAGTCGAACCCATGTTCGACTCGAACATTGGCTGTTCGGTCGTTCGCCGAATTCCGAATGTTATGGGCCGTTCGCGCCAAATTCGTGTGGCGCGTCATGGCCCATAATTCACTGCGGCATCGCAGTGCATTGCTGGCTGATGATTGGCCAAGCATGCACTATGACCCGCATGCTTTTCCAATTACAGCTCCGTCGGTAGAGAGAGCTGTAATTGGCCAAAGCCAGGGTGGCTTTGGCCAATTATGGCTCAGGGGGTTTAGAACACGCCCCACACTATATAAGGCCGCCTGCACGGCGGCCCTGTGTAGTGTGTGTTCCGGTGTTGAGATACATAGATAGACAGAGAGACAGTGTCATTTCATTTGAGTAAGCTAGATTAGGCAAGACAATCAGTGAGTTAGCTGCACTTACAGTGTATTGTATATATATATGCATCCCAGTTGTTGCATATATAGATACAGTGCCTTGCAAAAGTATTCGGCCCCCTTGAACTTTTCAACCTTTTGCCACATTTCAGGCTTCAAACATAAAGATATAAAATTTAATTTTTTTGTGAAGAATCACCAACAAGTGGGACACAATTGTGAAGTGGAACGAAATCTATTGGAAATTTTAAACTTTTTTAGCAAATAAAAAACTGAAAAGTGGTGCGTGCAAAATTATTCGGCCCCTTTACTTTCAGTGCAGAAACTCAGTCCAGAAGTTCAGCGAGGATCTCTGAATGATCCAATGTTGTCCTAAATGACTGATGGTGATAAATAGAATCCACCTGTGTAATCAAGTCTCTGTATAAATGCACCTGCTCTGTGATAGTCTTGGGGTTCTGTTGAAAGCGCAGAGAGCATCATGAAGACCAAGGAACACACCAGGCAGGTCCGTAATACTGTTGTGGAGAAGTTTAAAGCCGGATTTGGATACAAAAATATTTCCCAAGCTTTAAACATCCCAAGGAGCACTGTGCAAGCGATCATTTTGAAATGGAAGGAGTATCAGACCACTGCAAATCTACCAAGACCTGGCTGTCCCTCTAAACTTTCAGCTCAAACAAGGAGAAGACTGATCAGAGATGCAGCCAAGAGGCCCATGATCACTCTGCATGAACTGCAGAGAACTACAGCTGAGGTGGGAGAGTCTGTCCATAGGACAACAATCAGTCGTACACTGCACAAATCTGGCCTTTATGGAAGAGTGGCAAGAAGAAAGCCATTTCTCAAAGATATCCATAAAAAGTCTCGTCTAAAGTTTGCCACAAGCCACCTGGGAGACACACCAAACATGTGGAAGAAGGTGCTCTGGTCCGATGAAACCAAAATCGAACTTTTTGGCCACAATGCAAAACGATATGTTTGGCGTAAAAGCAACACAGCTCCTCACACTCAACACACCATCCCCACTGTCAAACATGGTGGTGGCAGCATCATGGTTTGGGCCTGCTTTTCTTCAGCAGGGACAGGGAAGATGGTTAAAATTGAGGGGAAGATGGATGCAGCCAAATACAGGACCATTCTGGATGAAAACCTGTTGGAGTCTGCAAAAGACCTGAAACTGGGACGGAGATTTATCTTCCAACAAGACAATGATCCCAAACATACAGCAAAATCTACAAAGGAATGGTTCACAAATAAAAGTATCCAGGTGTTAGAATGGCCAAGTCAAAGTCCAGACCTGAATCCAATCGAGAATCTGTGGAAAGAGCTGAAAACTGCTGTTCACGAACGCTCTCCATCCAACCTCACTGAGCTCGAGCTGTTTTGCAAGGAAGAATGGGCAAGAATTTCAGTCTCTCGATGTGCAAAACTGATAGAGACATACCCCAAGCGACTTGCAGCTGTAATCGCAGCAAAAGGTGGCTCTACAAAGTATTAACGCAAGGGGGCCGAATAATTTTGCACGCCCCACTTTTCATTTTTTTATTAGTTAAAAAAGTTTCAACAATCCAATAGATTTCGTTCCACTTCACAATTGTGTCCCACTTGTTGGTGATTCTTCACAAAAAATAAAAATTTTATATCTTTATGTTTGAAGCCTGAAATGTGGCAAAAGGTTGAAAAGTTCAAGGGGGCCGAATACTTTCGCAAGGCACTGTATATACACTGTATTCAGTTTAGCTAGATCCGTTCCTGTTATCGTCTTACTGACAGGCAGGCTTGTCTTGTTACAGTATTTAAAGCTTCCTGAAGAAAATTGCTGATGTTCTTTTGATCCTATTAGTACCACAGTCAGGCAGCTAGACTATTTACAGTTAGTGTAGTGCGTCCTGCTCACAGTGTTCAGCTAAAACTACAAGTTAGTGTAGTGAGACCTCTGCATAGTGTTCATCTAAAGCTACAAGTTAGTGCAGTGCGTCCTGCTCACAGTGTTCAGCTAAAACTACAAGTTAGTGTGGTGCGTCCTCCTCACAGTGTTCAGCTAAACCTACAAGTTATTTTTTGCGAGCTCTGCACAGTGTTCATCTAAAGCTACAAATTAGTGTAGTGCGTCCTGCTCACAGTGTTCAGCTAAAACTACAAGTTAGTGTGGTGCGTCCTCCTCACAGTGTTCAGCTAAACCTACAAGTTATTTTTTTGCGAGCTCTGCACAGTGTTCAGCTAAAGCTACCTGTAGAAGGTTGGTGGTGTTTTCCTGATCCTATCACTACCGCAGGCAGCTAAAAAAGCTACAAGTTAGTTTTTTGCGAGCTCTGCACAGTGTTCAGCTAAAGCTACCTGTAGAAGGTTGGTGGTGTTCTCATACTACAGGCAGGCAGTTGATTTTGCTAGCTGCAGTATCAGTACATATATATATATATATATATCCCAGCTTAGTGCAGCTACAGGCCATTAGTATGTCTGGAAGGCCAAGAAGGAGAGGCAGACAGTCACAAGTCAATAAAAGAGGGCAAGCAGACTCTGTGTCTAGTGCTGGTCGTGGAGACGGTGCATCCTAATTAGCACGTGGCCGTGGGACACGCTTGGCCTTTTTTTCGGCAGCTAGCCGTGTTGAGCCGCAACATGGGGAAGACTTGGTCGAGTGGATGACCAAGCCATCCTCATCCTCCTCATCCTCTCTCACCCATGCTCAGGGTACTTTGTCTGGCAAAGCAGCGGCCTCTTCCCTCGGTTCAATGTCATCAGTGACCCCTTCCCTAGCCCCACCATGTCCTCCTGAGGAGTCCCTCGCACTGTTTGACCACAGTGTTGGGTACATGCTCCAGGAGGATGCCCAGCGTTTGGAAGGCTCTGATGATGATACTGAGCTCAATGAAGGCAGTATCATGAGCACATGACAGAGGGGGTGCCCAAGAAGGACAGCAATCTGGCAGTCATGCTCCCCCTGCTGCAGCATACTGCCAGGTTAGCTCCAGTGATGAGGAGAGAGGGGATGATGAGGTCACTGACTTAACGTGGGTGCCTGATAGGAGGAGGAGGCGGCACATCACCAACGAGGCAGGATGCCCTCCAGGGGCCAGCCTAAGGGGCAGCACATTGACTGCATCACACCCCAAAGCTCCACATGTGCAGGGTGCTGCAGTCTCTGCGCGTTATTCAAAAAGTTCTTTGGTGTGGGCCTTTTTTGAGACGAGTGCATCAGATCGCACCGCTGCTATTTGCAACATATGTCTCAAGCGTATCTCGCGTGGCCAAAACATCTCCCGCTTGGGTACCACATGCTTGACCAGACATATGTTGACCTGCCATGCAGTTCGTTGGCAAGCGTATCTAAAAGACCCACACCAAAGAACAAAGAGGACTTCTCCTTGCTCCTCATCAGCTGAGATCTCCAATCCCACTATACCTTCAGTCCTCTCTGAGACCTGCACTGAGAGGAATGAAGGTGTAGAATTAGGTGTGTCACAGCCAAGTACTTGTGGGCAATCTGCTTTTGGTACACCGACGTCAGATTGTACCAGGCAAATTTCCCTGCCCCAGCTGCTGCACCGCCGAAAGAAGTTTGCTCCCAGCCATCCACATGCCCAGCGGTTGAATGCTAGCTTGGCAAAATTCTAGCACTTCAACTGCTGCCTTTTCAGTTGGTAGACTCTGCCCCTTCCGTGAGTTTGTGGAATGTGCGGTTCCTCAGTGGCAGGTACCCAAACGCCACTTTTTCTCACGGAAGGCGATTCCGGCTCTCTACCGGCATGTGGAAGGCAATGTCCATGCCTCCCTGGACAGGGCGGTCAGCGGTAAGGTGCATATTACCGCTGACTCATGGTCCAGCAGGCATGGACAGGGACGTTACCTAAGTTTCACGGCACATTGGGTCACTCTGCTGGCAGCTGGGAAGGATGCAGGACAAGGTGCAGTAGTGTTGGAGGTTGTTCCGCCACCACGCCTCCAAAATGCCACTACTAATGATTGTGACACACCTCTCTCCTCCACCCCCTCCTCTTCTTCTTCCTCCATGGCCTCTTCCTGTGCTTTGTCCTCGGAACCAGTGGTGCTCCGTAGCTGTTCAAGGGGCTACGCAAGTACGCAGGCCAAAAGATGCCATGCGGTGCTTGAGCTGGTGTGCTTGGGGGACAGGAGCCACACTGGGGCAGAGGTTCTGTCAGGTCTGCAGGGGCAGGTTCAGAGGTGGTTGACACCATGCCAACTTAAGGCAGGAATGGTGGTTTGCGACAATGGCATCAACCTCCTCTCTGCCCTCCGACAGGGACAAATGACCCATGTGCCCTGTTTGGCTCACGTCCTTAACTTGGTGGTGCAGCGGTTCTTGGGCAGGTACCCGGGCTTACAGGATGTCCTGAGGCAGGCCAGGAAAGTCTGTGTGCATTTCCGCCGGTCATATAATGCCAGTGCTCGGCTGGCGGACCTCCAAAAGGAGTTTAACCTGCCCAAGAACCACTTAATCTGTGACATGCCCACCAGGTGGAACTCAATGTTGGCCATGCTGCAGCGGCTGCACACGCAGCAGAGGGCAATCAATGAGTACCTGTGCGACTATGGCACCAGGACAGGGTCAGGGGAGCTTGGTTTTTTTCCCCACGCCAGTGGGCCATGATCAGGGATGCATGCACTGTCCTTTCACCATTTGAGGAGGCCACGAGGATGGTGAGCAGTGACAGTGCATGCATCAGTGACACTGTCCCCCTTGTCCACCTGTTGGAGCACACGCTGCGTGGAATAATGGACAGGGCACTTGAGGCAGAACAGAGGCAGGAAGAGGAGGACTTCCTTAGCTCTCAAGGCCCCCTTTATCCAGACAGTGTTCCTGCGTGCCCGCCGATCACACAGGAAGAGGACGAGGAGGAGGAGGAGGAGGAGGAGGAAGATTGTGTCAGTATGGAGGTGGAGCCTGGCACTCAGCATCAGCAGCAGTCTTTAAGGGATCAGTCCCAAGAAACACATGGACTTGTACGTGGCTGGGAGGAGGTGGCTGCGGACCATGTCGTCCTTAGTGACCCAGAGGACTCCGGACCGAATGCCTCAGCAAACCTACGCTGCATGGCCTCCCTGATCCTGCAAAGCCTGTGTAAGGATCCTCGTATTCGTGGTATCAAGGAGAAGGACCAATACTGGCTAGCAACCCTCCTTGATCCACGTTACAAGGGTAAGGTTGCGGACCTTATCTTGCCATCGCAGAGGGAGCAGAGGATGAAACATCTTCGGGAGGCCTTGCAGAAAGGTCTGTGCAACGCGTTACCAGAGACTGGGAGGTTACAAACTCCTGTTTCTGGACAACGTGTTGCTGAGGCTTCGGTCAGTCAAAGAATGAGCGGTGGAGAAGGTGGCCGTCTGACCGATGCGTTCAGACAATTTTTTGGTCCGCAGCCCCAAGGTATGATCGGTTCCAGCAACCATCGCCAGCGTCTGTTTTACGTGGTGCAGGAATACCTAGGGGCAAGATCAGACTTGGACACCTTTCCCACCGAAAATCCTCTGGGTTACTGGGTCTTGAGGATGGATCACTGGCCAGAGCTTGCACAGTATGCAATTGAGCTACTGGCCTGTCCTGCATCCAGCGTTCTTTCGGAACGCACATTCAGTGCTGCTGGAGGCGTGGTAACCGATCACAGGGTGCGTCTGTCCACCGACTCGGTCGATCGACTGACCTTCATAAAAATGAATCAGTCTTGGATCACCACCAGCTACCAAGCACCTGATGCTGATGTAACCGAATAATTTTTTTTGAAATCTCAGATCCCTTCAAAGACTGCCTATGCTGATGCTGAGTGACTATCCCTGAGTAATTATCCTCTTCCTCCTCAATGATCACGCTGATAGCTTGTAAGAACATTTTTGGTTCTGGGCGCCACCACCAGTGCCTAAGGCACAATTTTTCAGCCCCTGTTTAACAGGGGCATGTAATTACCATTTTTGATGCAATACTTTGCAGCAGGGCTCGTTTCTGCGTTCCAACTAGAGTGTCTGTGAGGGGTTGCAGTGTTGTGGCACCAGCACCAGTGCCTAAGGCCCAATTTTTCTGCCCCTGTTTAACAGGGGCGTGTAATTACAATTTTTGATGCAATACTTTGCAGCAGGGCTCGTTCCTGCGTTCCAACTAGAGTGTCTGTGAGGGTTTGCAGTGTTGTGGCACCAGCACCAGTGCCTAAGGCCCAATTTTTCTGCCCCTGTTTAACAGGGGCGTGTAATTACAATTTTTGATGCAATACTTTCCAGCAGGGCTCGTTCCTGCGTTCCAACTAGAGTGTCTGTGAGGGGTTGCAGTGTTGTGGCACCAGCACCAGTGCCTAAGGCCCAATTTTTCAGCCCTTGTTTAACAGGGGCGGGTAATTACAATTTTTGATGCAATACTTTGCAGCAGGGCTCGTTCCTGCGTTCCAACTAGAGTGTCTGTGAGGGGTTGCAGTGTTGTGGCACCAGCACCAGTGCCTAAGGCCTAATTTTTCAGCCCCTGTTCAACAGGGGCATGTAATTACAATTCTTGATCTAATATTTCACAGCAGGGCCCATTTCTGCACCCACCAAGAGCGAGTGAGGACTTACAGTGTTGTGGCACCAGCACCACCACCACCACCACCAAAGGCCCAGTTTTTCTGCCCCTGTTCAACAGGGGCATGTAATTACAATTCTTGATCTAATATTTCACAGCAGGGCCCTGTGAGGGCTTACAGTGTTGTGGCCACAACAACACCTAAGGCCCAAATTTCTGCTGAGTATAAAGGGCAGGCCCCTACTTTCAAACATCTAACTTACAAACGACTCCTACTTGCAAACGGAAGGAGACAACAGGAAGTGAGATGAAATCTACCCCTAGGAAGGGAAATGCTCTCCTGTAAGAGTTAATATGGGAAAAACATTTCTCCTTTCCACTGATGCTTTCCAATCCTTGTTCCACAAAAAAACCCAAATTTTCAAAAAACATTTGTCATTGGGACAAAAAGTGAGGTGAAATCTTCTGAAGAGGAGGAAAGACAGCAAAACAAATGTCACAGGGGTGATAACCCTTCCCTATGTTTTCCAAAAAGCTTAAAAAAGATTTTTTGGCTGGAGCTAAACACATTAAAAATGTACCCGTTCAAAATTACAAACAGATTCTACTTAACAACAAACCTACAGTCCCTGTCTTGTTTGCACCGCCTGTATACGGCTGTTCAGAGTATATAGGGCCTGGTGGCCCCACACCTTTCCTTATTTTAATTTGGGTGCGGGGTTCCCCTTAATATCCATACAAGACCCAAAGGGCCTGGTAATGGACTGGGGGGTACCCATGCCGTTTGTCTCACTGATTTTCATCCATATTGCCAGGACCCGACATTACACATTTGGTGCAGGGACTGTTCTAAACACAGGAAACACGCGCCACTTTACAGGCATACTATAGACACCCCCCATGTACGATATTTAACCACTTCAGCCCCGGAAGGTTTTACCCCCTTCCTGACCAGAGCACTTTTTACAATTCGGCACTGCGTCGCTTTAACTGCTAATTGCGCGGTCATGCAATGCTGTACCCAAACGAAATTTGCGTCCTTTTCTTCCCACAAATAGAGCTTTCTTTTGATGGTATTTGATCACCTCTGCCGTTTTTATTTTTTGCGCTATACACGGAAAAAGACCGAACATTTTGAAAAAAAATGATATTTTCTAATTTTTGTTCTAAAAAATATCCGATAACTCAATTTTAGTCATACATTTAGGCCAAAATGTATTCGGCCACATGTCTTTGGTAAAAAAAATGTCAATAAGTGTATATTTATTGGTTTGCGCAAAAGTTATAGCGCCTACAAACTAGGGTACATTTTCTGGAATTTACACAGCCTTTAATTTATGACTGCCTATGTCGTTTCTTGAGGTGCTAAAATGGCAGGGCAGTACAAAACCCCCACAAATGACCCCATTTTGGAAAGTAGACACCCCAAGGAAATTGCTGAGAGGCATGTTGAGCCCATTGAATATTCATTCTTTTTGTCCCAAGTGATGGAATAATGACAAAAAAAAAAAAAATTACAAAAAGTTGTCACTAAATGATATATTGCTCACACAGGCCATGGGCATATGTGGAATTGCACCCCAAAATACATTTAGCTGCTTCTCCTGAGTATGGGGATACCACATGTGTGGGACTTTTTGGGAGCCTAGCCGCGTACGGGGTCCCGACAACCAATCACTGCCTTCAGGATTTCTAAGGGCGTACATTTTTGATTTTACTCCTCACTACCTATCACAGTTTTGAAGGCCATAAAATGCCCAGATGGCATAAAACCCCCCCAAATGACCCCATTTTGGAAAGTAGAGACCCGAAGCTATTTGCTTTGAGGCATGTTGAGTCCATGAAATGTTTTATATTTTGACACAAGTTGCGGGAAAGTGACAAATTTATTTATTTTTTTTTGCACAAAGTTGTCACTAAATGATATATTGCTCACACAGGCCATGGGCATATGTGGAATTGCACCCCAAAATACATTTAGCTACTTCTCCTGAGTACGGGGATACCACATGTGTGGGACTTTTTGGGAGCCTAGCCGCGTACGGGGCCCCGAAAACCAATCACCGCCTTCAGGATTTCTAAGGGTGTAAATTTTTGATTTCCCTCTTCACTGCCTATCACAGTTTCGGAGGCCATGGAATGCCCAGGTGGCACAACCCCCCCCAAATGACCCCATTTTGGAAAGTAGACACCCCAAGCTATTTGCTGAGAGGCATGGTGAGTATTTTGCAGCTCTCATTTGTTTTTGAAAATAAAGAAAGACGAGAAAAAAATTTTTTTTTTCTTTTTTCAATTTTCAAAACTTTGTGACAAAAAGTGAGGTCTGCAAAATACTCACTATACCTCTCATCAAATAGCTTGGGGTGTCTACTTTCCAAAATGGGGTCATTTGGGGGGGGGGGTTTGCCACCTGGGCATTCCATGGCCTCCCAAACTGTGATAGGCAGTGAAGAGTGAAATCAAAAATTTACGGCCTTAGAAAGCCTGAAGGCGGTGCTTGGTTTACGGGTCCCGTACGCGGCTAGGCTCCCAAAAAGTCTCACACATGTGGTATCCCCGTACTCAGGAGAAGCAACAGAATGTATTTTGGGGTGTAATTTCACATATTCCCATGGCATGTTTGAGCAATATATCATTTAGTGACAACTTTGCGCAAAAAAAAATAAAAAAAATAAAAAATTGTCTCTTTCCCGCAACTTGCGTCACAATATAAAATATTCCATGGACTCGACATGCCTCTCAGCAAATAGCTTGGGGTGTCTACTTTCCAAAATGGGGTCATTTGGGGGGGTTTTGAACTGTCCTGGCATTTTATGCACAACATTTAGAAGCTTATGTCACACATCACCCACTCTTCTAACCACTTGAAGACAAAGCCCTTTCTGACACTTTTTGATTACATAAAAAAATAATTTTTTTTTGCAAGAAAATTACTTTGAACCCCCAAACATTATATATTTTTTTAAAGCAAATGCCCTACAGATTAAAATGGTGGGTGTTTCATTTTTTTTTTTCACACAGTATTTGCGCAGCGATTTTTCAAACGCATTTTTTGGGGAAAAAACACACTTTTTTAAATTTTAATGCACTAAAACACACTATATTGCCCAAATGTTTGATGAAATAAAAAAGATGATCTTAGGCCGAGTACATGGATACCAAACATGACATGCTTTAAAATTGCGCACAAACGTGCAGTGGCGACAAACTAAATACATTTTTAAAAGCTTTTAAAAGCCTTTACAGGTTACCACTTTAGATTTACAGAGGAGGTCTACTGCTAAAATTACTGCCCTCGATCTGACGTTCGCGGTGATACCTCACATGCATGGTGCAATTGCTGTTTACATTTGACGCCAGACCGAAGCTTGCGTTCGCCTTAGCGCGAGAGCAGGGGGGACAGGGGTGCTTTTTTTTTTTTTCTTTATTATTATTATTTTTTTTATCTTATTTTTAAACTGTTCCTTTCATTTTTTTTTTTTAAATCATTTTTATTGTTATCTCAGGGAATGTAAATATCCCCTATCATAGCAATAGGTAGTGACAGGTACCCTTTTTTGAAAAAATTGGGGTCTATTAGACCCTAGATTTCTCCTCTGCCCTCAAAGCATCTGACCACACCAAGATCGGTGTGATAAAATGCTTTCCCAATTTACCAATGGCGCTGTTTACATCCGGCGAAATCTAAGTCATAAAATGCTCGTAGCTTCCGGTTTCTTAGGCCATAGAGATGTTTGGAGCCACTCTGGTCTCTGATCAGCTCTATGGTCAGCTGGCTGAATCACCGGCTGCATTTTCAGGTTCCCTGTTGAGACAGGAGAGCCAGAGAAAAACACGGAAGACGTTGGGGGGGGCATTCCCTCCCACTGCTTGTAAAAGCAGTCTAGAGGCTAATTAGCCGCTAGGATTGCTTTTACATGAAAGCCGACCGCTGGCTGAAAAGAATGATACCAAGATGATACCTAAACCTGCAGGCATCATTCTGGTATAACCACTCAAAGTCGTGAATGGCGTACCTGAAGACAAAAAAATGGTTAACAATAAAGCACAGTAAACGGTAAAGTATAAAAAATTGCATACCTGAAAAGCAAACATGATAAAACATAATAACAATAAAACATTGCAGAATAGAATACAGTAAAAAAGAGCAGAACAATAGAGAGAATAGAGAGAGAGAGAACAATAAAACAACAACTATTTTTTTTTATTTTATATTTTTGTATGTGTTTTTTTTTTTTAAACTTTTTTTTATAACTAACTTTTATAACTGTAACCGGTTCCAGGTTCGGGTCTCTCAAAATGCGATGGCATCTTGGGAGACCCTGTGAAAGTGTGCCTAGTCTGTGCAATGCTGTACCCTACGCTAATACTCAACTAGTGAATGGTAGCGTTCAAAACATTCACCTATATCCGCGCTTGCTGCAGACACAACATCTTTTTTGGGGGGGTTCGTTGGGTAGGGGTACTCGAGAGGACATAAAGAAAATGCCTCTCATGCAGCCGACTGCATTTGGTTGGGGATGTGAATGGGGGAAGTACGGGCGCTGCAGAAGCGGTGGGTTCCCAATTAGGATTGGCGAATGCAGCAGGAAGGGCATTATGGGCACGACGGGCCTGTGTTTGTCTTTTTGGTGGCAGCGGGACACTACTTGTGCTTGCCACCTCACCAGCTTGAACTGCACTTATGGGACTCGCCACGTCACCAAGTGTTACTGCAGTGCTGGTTTGACTACGACCGGGGTGTACTAGGCCGCTGGTGCTTGCCAGTTCACCAAAACGCTACAAAAAAAAACTGTTAGCGATCGCAGGGATCAGGCCTGACTCTGCGAAAGCTGCAGTTATGCGTTTAGTGTTTTGTAAGTGTCAGTGATCGATCGATACTGCACTTGGGTGGGCTGGGCTGGGCCGGGCGGAGGGGCAAAACGCAGGTGCTAGCAGGTATCTGGGCTGATCCCGCTAACACTGCGTTTGTGGGAACCCTAAACTGCTGGGGACGCTAGTATAGATCTGATCAGATCAGATATTGATCCAATCAGATACTATACCACTAAGGGAGGTGTACGGTGCGTGCGTGGGTGTTAGCGGTACTGGCGCTAACCTAACGCTGCCTGGGGCTGGTGCTTGCCAGTTCAACAAAACGCTACCAAAAAAACTGTTAGCGATCACAGGGATCAGGCCTGACTCTGCGAACGCTGCAGTTATGCGTTTAGTGTTTTGTAAGTGTCAGTGATCGATTGATACTGCACTTGGGTGGGCTGGACCGGGCAGAGGGGCAAAACGCAGGTGCTAACAGGTATCTGAGCTGATCCCGCTAACACTGCGTGTTTGGGAACCCTAAACTGCTGGGGACACTAGTATAGATCTGATCGGATCAGATATTGATCCGTTCAGATACTATACCACTAAGGGAGGTGTACGGTGCGTGCGTGGGTGTTAGCGGTACTGGTGCTAACCTGACGCTGCTTGGGGCTGGTGCTTGCCAGTTCACCAAAACGCTACCAAGAAAACTGTTAGCGATTGCAGGGATCAGGCCTGACTCTGCGAACGCTGCAGTTATGCGTTTAGTGTTTTGTAAGTGACAGTGATCGATCGATACTGCACTTGGGTAGGCTGGGCCGGGCGGAGGGGAAAAACGCAGGTGCTAGCGGGTATCTGGACTGATCCCGCTAACACTGCATTTTTGGGAACCCTAAACTGCTGGGGACGCTAGTATAGATCTGATCGGATCAGATATTGATCCGTACAGATACTATACCACTAAGGGAGGCGTATGCTGCGTGCGTGGGTGTTAGCGGTACTGGCGCTATCTGACGCTGCCTGGGGCGACGCATATCACCGCCGGGCAATCGGGGCTAAACCTTTATTCGGTAATAAACGGCGGGTGCCCTGACACTATAAAAAATAAACGAACTAACCAGCGTCACCCGTAACACTTATATGGTGATCAGTGGTGAAAGGGTTAACTAGGGGGCAATCAAGGGGTTAAAACATTTATTAGATAGTATATGGGGGTCCCTGACGCTATAAAACGCTGACGGCGAACCTAAATATTTACCTCCCTAACTAGCGTCATCAGCGACACTAATACAGCGATCAGAAAAATGATCGCTTAGTGACACTGGTGACAGGGGGTGATCAAGGGGTTAAAACTTTATTAGGGGGGGTACCCTAGACCTAAAGGGGGGTAACACTCACTGCCCTAACACTGTAACTGTCACAAACTGACACCAATCAGTAATCAGAAAAAAAATAAATAAAAAAAATACTGCTTGGTGTCAGTTTGTGACAGGGGGGGTGATTGGGTGGGGATCGGGGGGCGATCGGGGGGGGGGGGGTCGGGGGTGTTTTATGTGCCTGGCATGTTCTACTGTGTGTGTGTAGTGTTGTGCACTTACATGTCTTCTCTCCTCGGCGCTGGAACAGAAACTGCCAAGCCGAGGAGAGATGACATCACATCCTCTGCCTGTGTGAAACTACACACAGGCAGAGGAGGATTCCCATTGGCTGGGAGCGATCGCGAGGGGGGGGCCACGATCGGATGGTCTCCCCCTCGCCTCCCAACGCTCCCAGTGAAATGCCGACCGCCGCTGGCACCGGGGGGGGGGGTCCGATTGGACCCCCCGCCCGCGGGAGGCAGATCACGTATGGGAACGTGATTCTGCCTGCCCGTGCCATTCTGCCGCAGTATATCTGCGTTAGGCGGTCGGCAAGTGGTTAAAGGAATATTTCACTTTTTTTTTTTTACTTTAAGCATCATTAAAATCACTGCTCCCGAAAAAACGGCCGTTTTTAAAAGGTTTTTTTGCATTGATACATGTCCCCTGGGGTAGGACCCGGGTCCCCAAAACCTTTTTAGGACAATACCATGCAAATTATCCTTTAAAATGAGCACTTTTGATTTCGAACGTTCGAGTCCCATAGACGTCAATGGGGTTCTAACGTTCGTACGAATTTTCGGTCCGTTCGCAGGTTCTGGTGCGAACCGAACCGGGGGGTGTTCGGCTCATCCCTACTGGTGACCCCACAATAGGGATAAAACTTTTAGATGGGCACCTAAACGACCACAACATACAGAGATATATGTAATATTAAAATAAAAGCACATACACAGGTTGGACTTGATGGACCTGTGTTTTTTTTTCAACCTCACCAACTATATAACTATGTAACTATATATAACTTTTTAGATTTGAGGTTCTGTTAATTTTTTCAGTGGAGTCAACATGGGGCTTGATAAATGCAAATGGGGTCATGCTGGCTTCTGTTGTAGTAGTTAAATATTTTAAATATAGCCAATAAAAATTCCAAATTTATAACAGTTACATACAGGCATAGCAGTAATACACATCCAGAATCACAATGAAACAGTTATTAGGCACACTTCATACTTGCACAGTTTATATTAGATATAGAGCAGTCACATTTAATTTGAAAAGAGTACCAGTCTCTTACTCAGATTATATCTATAATGTGTATCTGCAGCATCACATTATTTTTTTTATCCAAAGACTCGAAACGAAATAGGCCAGTGGCTCTATAAACAGCAGCTGCCCTAATGCAAAATCAACAGCTGAGGAACCTTTGTTTCATGCTGTGTCTCTCCTTGGGTTGCTGCGGATGTGCACTGAGCGCTCCACAACACTCTAATTAACATCTTAGGAGCAATTCCAGATGTAACACAAATTGCAAGCAATGTGGCAAAGAAGCAATTTAGCAGCATAACACATATATTTCAGATCTGCATAGTTAGGCATGCTCTTTTTAAACCAAATGTTATCTTAGGAGTGACAAATTCCCTTCAGCAACAACATTCACCCAGAAAGGTCCAAACCAGTAGTTAATAATAATAAAAGAAAACAAACCAAAAAAAATGGAAAATATTCTTTCACTTCAATGTCCAATATATGCTCCCATTATTTTCCGAATTCTATTTACCTTTTCCATTTCTACTGACCAAAGCCTGTTTTTCATTATGACATGCTACTCAACACACCCAATCTTCATTCACATATTTCACTAGCTTCGTCCCTCCTAATCATTAATTTTTGTGGGGGGCATAGTATTGTCACACAGAGAGATAAACAGTGGGTGCTGGTCAGACTAGATAGATGAGCTATAAGAGGATAAAACAGTAAATGGATAAGCAGGGCTGACTCTGGGCAAAGACATGGAAGGACATTCAAATCCAACAAAGATGGATTACTGGAAGTTGGGAATTTAGAAAGCAAATGGGGAAAAATGTAACAAAATTCACAAAATGTTTGTGTTAAATACAAATGTTCCTTTTTTTTAAGTATAGGGGAAAACATTGATGGGTACATTTAGATCAAATTGCAGCTGGGAGAAAAACTGTTAAATAACCAGACAGGTAGCAAATGACCCATGAAATAGGAAATACCGTTTTCCAAAATGACCTTGAGTTTGACCTTTCTAAAGGCTGAAATTCTACAATGTAAAAGAGCTAATTGTATTGATGTAAAAGATGATCTGGGAGATGATACGCACTTTTGCAAATATATTATATTTAAAAAAAAATGTATTAAGTAAAAAAATATCAAAACAAATACAGGCTACAGTAAACAAAGATAGATCAAGAAATACAAGAACTGTAAATTGAGAGAGGCTACAAACATATTATTATGATAGCTTTGATGACACCATACCAGACTGTGAGAAATAAATATGTGGTTCTTTGAAATTTTAACAATACATTTGTAAATTCACTGCAGAAAAAAAGTGTCTTTAAAAAAAAATATATATATATCAATAGAGAAAGCTTTATACATTGCCCATATTCAGTGTGCATATAGGCCACCATCAATATTCTGCTCAAATTTCATTTGAGTGGGATGGTGAATATTATATAGCCGAATACACACTAGAATAGACAGCTGCTGGAGTGATTTTCCTCTGCGGCAGCTGTCTGTTCCCGACTGTGGTAGGGGGCAGTGTGTTGAACGATTCAGTACATCACACACACAGCTCTTTTTTTTTGTATAAACTTTATTTGAAGTGTACAAAAGTACACTTCATTCCTGTCGCTGGCATGCAATGCTGTACATTGCACTGCGATAAAATGCAATATGTCTGCATTTTAGTGCTGCTTTGGGCTGCATTCCAGTGTAAATGTGACACACAGAAAATAAATGTGTTCTGTGTGTCCTTGTGATGACAGGCATTTTACAATGCAATAAAACACCTGCACTGTCACTGCACTATGTTTGAATTCACCCTAAGACCAATGCAGCACTGATCTGATAGTTACAAAGTGATAAATAAGAAATAAAACATCATCAGTTTAAAGTGTTACCAAAGCCAATATACTGTATATACAGTATCTCACAAAAGTGAATACACCCCTCACATTTTTGTAAATATTTTATTATATCTTTTCATGTGACAACACTGAAAAAATGACACTTTGCTACAATGTAAAGTGCTGTCCCCTCAAAATAACTCAACACACATCCATTAATGTCTAAGCCGCTGGCAACAAAAGTGAGTACACCCCTAAGTGAAAATGTCCAAATTGGGTCCAAAGTGTCAATATTTTGTGTGGCCACCATTATTTTCCAGCACTGCCTTACCCCACTTGGGCATGGAGTTCACCAGAGCTTCACAGGTTGCCACTGGAGTCCTCTTCCACTCCTCCATGACAACATCACAGAACTAGTCGATGTTAGAGACCTTGCGCTCTTCCACCTTCCATTTGAGGATGCCTCACAGATGCTCAATAGGGTTTAGGTCTGGAGACATGCTTAGCCAGTCCATCACCTTTACCCTCAGCTTCTTTAGTAAGGCAGTGGTCGTCTTGAAGGTGTGTTTGGGGTCATTATTATGTTGGAATACTGCCCTGATGCCCAGTCTCCGAAGTCTTCAGTATGTCACAGTACATTTTGGCATTCAGGGTTCCCTCAATGAACTGTAGCTCCCCAGTGCCGGGAGCACTTACAGTGCCTTGCGAAAGTATTCGGCCCCCTTGAACTTTTCAACCTTTTGCCACATTTCAGGCTTCAAACATAAAGATATAAAATTTTTATTTTTTGTGAAGAATCACCAACAAGTGGGACACAATTGTGAAGTGGAACGAAATCTATTGGATTGTTGAAACTTTTTTAACTAATAAAAAAATGAAAAGTGGGGCGTGCAAAATTATTCGGCCCCCTTGCGTTAATACTTTGTAGAGCCACCTTTTGCTGCGCTTACAGCTGCAAGTCGCTTGGGGTATGTCTCTATCAGTTTTGCACATCGAGAGACTGAAATTCTTGCCCATTCTTCCTTGCAAAACAGCTCGAGCTCAGTGAGGTTGGATGGAGAGCGTTTGTGAACAGCAGTTTTCAGCTCTTTCCACAGATTCTCGAATGGATTCAGGTCTGGACTTTGACTTGGCCATTCTAACACCTGGATACGTTTATTTGTGAACCATTCCTTTGTAGATTTTGCTGTAT
This sequence comes from Lithobates septentrionalis, assembly GCA_037952835.1. Lineage (NCBI taxonomy): Eukaryota > Metazoa > Chordata > Amphibia > Anura > Ranidae > Lithobates > Lithobates septentrionalis. Next base: position 692,401 of record JBBDGP010002097.1, on the reverse strand, counting down.
GTTTGGGATCATTGTCTTGTTGGAAGATAAATCTCCGTCCCAGTTTCAGGTCTTTTGAAGACTCCAACAGGTTTTCATCCAGAATGGTCCTGTATTTGGCTGCATCCATCTTCCCCTCAATTTTAACCATCTTCCCTGTCCCTGCTGAAGAAAAGCAGGCCCAAACCATGATGCTGCCACCACCATGTTTGACAATGGAGATGGTGTGTTGAGGGTGATGAGCTGTGTTGCTTTTACGCCAAACATATCGTTTTGCATTGTGGCCAAAAAGTTCGATTTTGGTTTCATCGGACCAGAGCACCTTCTTCCACATGTTTGGTGTGTCTCCCAGGTGGCTTGTGGCAAACTTTAGACGAGACTTTTTATGGATATCTTTGAGAAATGGCTTTCTTCTTGCCACTCTTCCATAAAGGCCAGATTTGTGCAGTGTACGACTGATTGTTGTCCTATGGACAGACTCTCCCACCTCAGCTGTAGTTCTCTGCAGTTCATCCAGAGTGATCATGGGCCTCTTGGCTGCATCTCTGATCAGTCTTCTCCTTGTCTGAGCTGAAAGTTTAGAGGGACAGCCAGGTCTTGGTAGATTTGCAGTGGTCTGATACTCCTTCCATTTCAAAATGATCGCTTGCACAGTGCTCCTTGGGATGTTTAAAGCTTGGCAAATCTTTTTGTATCCAAATCCGGCTTTAAACTTCTCCACAACAGTATTACGGACCTGCCTGGTGTGTTCCTTGGTCTTCATGATGCTCTCTGCACTTACAACAGAACCCTGAGACTATCACAGAGCAGGTGCATTTATACAGAGACTTGATTACACACAGGTGGATTCTATTTATCACCATCAGTCATTTAGGACAACATTGGATCATTCAGAGATCCTCGCTGAACTTCTGGAGTGAGTTTGAGGCACTGAAAGTAAAGGGGCCGAATAATTTTGCACGCACCACTTTTCAGTTTTTTATTTGCTAAAAAAGTTTAAAATATCCAATAGATTTCGTTCCACTTCACAATTGTGTCCCACTTGTTGGTGATTCTTCACAAAAAATAAAAATTTTATATCTTTATGTTTGAAGCCTGAAATGTGGCAAAATGTTGAAAAGTTCAAGGGGGCCGAATACTTTTGCAAGGCACTGTATGCAGCCCCAGACCATGACACTCCCACTACCATGCTTGACTGTAGGCAAGACACACTTGTCTTTGTACTCACACCCCACACGCTTGACACCATCTGAACCAAATAAGTTTATCTTGGTCTCATCAGACCACAGGACATAGTTCCAGTAATCCATGTCCTTAGTTTGCTTGTCTTTAGCAAACTGTTTGCGGGCTTTCTTGTGCATCATCTTTAGAAGAGGCTTCCTTCTGGGATGACCAATATGATGCAGTGTGCAGCGTATTGGTCTGAGCACTGACACCCCCCACCCCTTCAACCTCTGCAGCAATGCTGGCAGCACTCATACGTCTATTTCCCAAAGACAACCTATGGATTTGACGCTGAGCATGTGCACTCAACTTCTTTGGTTGACCATGGTGAGGCCTGTACTCAGTGGAACCTGACTAAACCACTGTATGGTCTTGGCCACTGTGCTGCAGCTCAGTTTCAGGGTCTTGGCACTCTTCTTATAGCATAGGCCATCTTTATGTAGAGCAACAATTCTTTTTTTCAGATCCTCAGAGAGTACTTTGCCATGAGGTGCCATGTTAAACTTCCAGTGACCAGTATGAGAGAGTGAGAGCAATAACACCAAATTAAACACACCTGTTCTCCATTCACACCTGAGACCTTGTAACACTAACGAGTCACGGGACACCGGGAGGGAAAATGGCTAATTGGGCCCAATTTGGACATTTTCACTTAGGGTTGTACCCACTTTTGTTGCCAGTGGTTTAGACATTAATGGCTGTGTGTTGAGTTATTTTGAGGGGACAGCAAATTTACACTTTTATACAAGCTGTGCACTCACTACTTTACATTGTAGAAAAGTATTTCTTCAGTGTTATTAAGGGGGTAGTGGCTGCGCTGTAATAGGAGGGGAAGGGGGAGGAGTGGGGATCGACAGGGGGGTAGGGCTATACTAAAAAATATTAATGATAATAATAATAAAAAAACATGTGACCGTAGTGAGATAAGGCAAACACAACTATGGGTGTATAATCGAATACAATTAAAATATAAGCACAAACACAATATATGTATATATATAGATTATATAAATATATATATACCAGCAAAAATCATGTGCAGGGATAGGTGAATCTACTAGGAAAAAAGGGCATAAATCCAAAATCTATCGTGATATCATAAGAAATTACTCCAAAGACATTGCTAGAACCTTGTCTATAGCAATAAAATATAAAATAATCAGCAAATAAATCCACACGTGAAATAATGAATAATGTGAATACAAAGTGAAAATAGGTGTCCATAAACAGTAGTCCCAGTGATTGGTGTTGGTGTCCCGCCAACACTTGGCGAAAAAGTACCATAAAAGTAAAAAATGATAAAAAGATGACAAAAAATGACAGCAGTCCCACCACCAAATTTGACAATCCTGGATGTGAATACGATGTTGAATGAATCAGGGGAAAGGGAGAAACCAGTGTGCTGACAGGTGGGGGCACCTTCGTGTTCCCAGGCCCCTTACCTTACGGCTGTAAGGTATACAGCATATGCCAAAGAAGCTCCACAGGCGGGGGAGTTCAGCAATACAGCAGATAACGTTGATTGATGTTGCCGTGTATCATATATGAAAAAACAAAAAACGAAAGCTACATAGTATGATACCGTTTGGTTTAGAGGTACAGGTGGGAGAGAGGAGAGGGGGTTTGCACTCACTTTTAGTCAATGAGCGCACGCCTCAACCCACGAACGCCAAGCTCGTATAGTCCCAAGTTCTGGATCATCTGAGGGACTCTCCCCGCTTTCAAATCCACCACCCGTTATGCAGAGTTGTTTCGTGCGGTATATAAAAAACAGAAACCGCACATAGCATAATCCCGTCTAACACATACTTTATTAAAATATCTCTAAAACTCGTACACTTACATTTAAAAACAGCTGGGGGGTAAAACATCCACGAGCGCCGAGCTCGTCACGTCCAGCTAGTGTGTGGCAGCGTCCCGTGCTCCTGACGCGTATCGTCACGTCACGTGACTTCTTCAGAGGACCTCTGAAGAAGTCACGTGACGTGACGATACGCGTCAGGAGCACGGGACGCTGCCACACACTAGCTGGACGTGACGAGCTCGGCGCTCGTGGATGTTTTACCCCCCAGCTGTTTTTAAATGTAAGTGTACGAGTTTTAGAGATATTTTAATAAAGTATGTGTTAGACGGGATTATGCTATGTGCGGTTTCTGTTTTTTATATACCGCACGAAACAACTCTGCATAACGGGTGGTGGATTTGAAAGCGGGGAGAGTCCCTCAGATGATCCAGAACTTGGGACTATACGAGCTCGGCGTTCGTGGGTTGAGGCGTGTGCTCATTGACTAAAAGTGAATGCAAACCCCCCTCTCCTCTCTCCCACCTGTACCTCTAAACCAAACGGTATCATACTATGTAGCATTCGTTTTTTGTTTTTTCATATATGATACACGGCAACATCAATCAATGTTATCTGCTGTATTGCTGAACTCCCCCGCCTGTGGAGCTTCTTTGGCATATGCTGTATACCTTACAGCCGTAAGGTAAGGGGCCTGGGAACACGAAGGTGCCCCCACCTGTCAGCACACTGGTTTCTCCCTTTCCCCTGATTCATTCAACATCGTATTCACATCCAGGATTGTCAAATTTGGTGGTGGGACTGCTGTCATTTTTTGTCATCTTTTTATCATTTTTTACTTTTATGGTACTTTTTCGCCAAGTGTTGGCGGGACACCAACACCAATCACTGGGACTACTGTTTATGGACACCTATTTTCACTTTGTATTCACATTATTCATTATTTCACGTGTGGATTTATTTGCTGATTATTTTATATTTTATTGCTATAGACAAGGTTCTAGCAATGTCTTTGGAGTAATTTCTTATGATATCACGATAGATTTTGGATTTATGCCCTTTTTTCCTAGTAGATTCACCTATCCCTGCACATGATTTTTGCTGGTATATATATATTTATATAATCTATATATATACATATATTGTGTTTGTGCTTATATTTTAATTGTATTCGATTATACACCCATAGTTGTGTTTGCCTTATCTCACTACGGTCACATGTTTTTTTATTATTATTATCATTAATATTTTTTAGTATAGCCCTACCCCCCTGTCGATCCCCACTCCTCCCCCTTCCCCTCCTATTACAGCGCAGCCACTACCCCCTTAATATATATTTTTTTTTGATCTGTTCTGGAGCAGTTTTTTGTGTGTTGCAGCAGTACTCCCTTAGTATAGGATTCCTCTGACAGCGCAGGAGTCTTCTACACAGTCATTTCTTCAGTGTTGTCACATGAAAAGATATATATATATATATATATATATATATATATATATATATATATATATACATACACACTATATTGGCAAAAGTATTGGGACACCTGCCTTTACATGCACTTGAACTTTAATGGCATCCCAGTCTTATTCCATAGGGTAAATACTGAGTTGGCCCAACCTTTGCAGCTACAGGGTATAACAGCTTCACCTCTTCTCGGAAGGCTGTCCACAAGGTTTACGAGTGTGTTTATGGGAATGTTTGACCATTCTTCCAGAAGCACATTTGTGAGGTCAAGCACTGATGTTGAACAAGAAGGCCTGTTTCGCAGTCTCCGCTCTAATTCACCCCAAACTCGCTCATGTGTGAATGAAAGAAAATGAGGACACATGCGTAGAAATGAGGAAACATGCGTAGAAAAGTGGTTGGTGCATTGATAACTGGGAATTGTAGTTTTGTTCTTCCCACACACTGGAGATAAAGGGAAAAGAGAGCACTTTTAAAAGACGAAAGAATGAACAATTATATCGTTTGTAAGGTTGAATAAAGATATACTGTAGGTCCGTGAGGTTCAACTCATATTTGTATGTGTGTATGGATTACCATATCTCTGTTTACTGTGGTAACTGAGAAACTTGTCTAAGGCCCCGTACACACGATCAGACATTCCGACAACAAAATCCTTGGATTTTTTCCGACGGATGTTGGCTCAAACTTGTCTTGCATACACATGGTCACACAAAGTTGGTCGGAAATTCCGAACGTCAAGAATGCGGTTACGTACAACACGTACGACGAGCCGAGAAAAATGAATTTCAATAGCGAGTGCGGCTCTTCTGCTTGATTCCGAGCATGAGTGGAACTTTGTGCGTTGGAATTGTGTACACATGATCGGAATTTACGACAACGGATTTTGTTGTCGGAAAATTTGAGATCCAGATCTCAAATTTTGTGTGACGGAAATTCCAAAAATGTCCGATGGAGCCTACACACGGTCGGAATTTCCAACATCAAGCTCCCATCGAACATTTTCCGTCTGAAAATCCGACCGTGTGTACGGGGCATAAGAGGTTTTTTTTAAGGCAATTTGATTCTCACCTGGTACCATTAACTGTAGAAGGGGTTCCACATTTTTAGTGCTGTAGAAAGAACTTCTTATGCAGTTTAGGATTAACTCTTGCTGTCAGAACCATTTTTGCCTTTTTTGCGCACGTTTAAAACTCCCAAAACATTATATATTTTCTGAAAGCAGACACCCTAGAAAAGAAAATATTGGTAGTTCCAATTTCCAATAATATCACATGATATTAGTGCAATAGTTTATGAATGAAAAACGGCAGTAAAAAATGCACTAAAGTTAAAGGATAAGTTCACATGTTATATGTTAAATGTTACACCCATATTCAGGGTGTAACTTGTAACATGTTATAAATGCACTGGCCCCTGCACCTCCCTGATCAACGCTGTACCAGCTAGCCATGGTTTTTCTCCATCCGCTAGCTGTCAAAATGAAAAAAAAAAAACTGTGGCCCTGCAGGTCTCCACCCCCTCGACCGCATCACTCATTCACAGCGCTCTGTGAATGGAAAACAACAAGGTCCAGCAGCCTTTGCGGCTGTCGGCTTGTGGCTTTCAGTGAACTACCAGGACACTGTGAGCGCTGTGATCGTTCATTCATTCTTCCTGTCAGCATGTATCAGAAGTAGGAATCAGATACACTGACAGGTCTGCAGGAGACTTGCATGGCATTATCGATGCTCATAGCTGGCACAATGCTTTACAGGCTCCTGCAACAAAAAATAATAAATGCACATTTTTTTACCTGCATATTATCCAACTTCTGATAAAATATAAAAGATGCATAAATAGATATCCAACATATTATGCCTGAATATTTTGCGTGTGCTTGTGAAACGACAAAAAACTTCAGTACCTTATATTTTCCATAGGTGACACTTTAAAAGCCCCTACATGTCACCAGTTTAGAGTTAACCTTAAATAATAAGCCGAAAATGATTGTTCTCACAGCGTGTGTGCTGATATGTAACATATGTAGCACAATCAATGTTTTTGTGCATTGACGCCTCTGACGAGTGCATCTACATTTGTACATGGTTGCTTAGATGTAACTTTAATTTTTTTACCAAACTTTTTTTATCACAAAGGGAACAAAAACTCCCCTATGTGAGGCATGTTTTGGAGACAGGTTCTCTTTAAAAGACCCCAGATCTTTCACCTGCCCCCCAATGAAACTGAAGTCTCCCATAATAATAATTCTACCTGATTTCCCTGCCATTTTTATCTGTGAAAACAGTCATAACTCCTCTCCATCTCTCATGTTAGCCTATACCACTATACCTAGTCTCAAAATACCAACCTAATCGTTCTCTGCTCTCCTCCCAAGACCTCCTGCTCTCAAACTCCCTTGTCACCTCATCCCATGCTCGCCTTCAGGACTTCTTCAGAGCCTCTCCCATCCTCTGGAATGCTCTACCCCAATCTGTCCGATTTTCTCCTACTTTATCCACTTTCAGACGATCCCTGAAAACTCATCTCTTCAGAGAAGCATATCTGGCCCCCACCTAACAACTGTACATTTATCTTCTCAATCAGCACATCGCCCACAGTTATTACCTCTTCTATCTCTTGACCTTCCCTCTTAGATTGTAAGCTCTAAGGAGCAGGGCCCTCTGATTCCTACTGTATTAAAGTGTATTGTATTTGTACTGTCTACCCTCAAGTTTGTAAAGCGCTACGTAAACTGTTGGCGCTATATAAATCCTGTATAATAATAGTAATATAGCATACTGTATATCCACAAGTACTGTAATTTATCATTTTTTTATATTTACTTGAAGCTCCAGTCATAAAGTTTCCTTACTGTTACAAGCCTTGTTTTATATTCCCTCTCCGATCGTTGTCGACATACAGACAAAGCAATGCCCCTCTTTTACCTACCCACGGAACATGTACATGGAGCAGGATGTTGCATAAACTCCAGTTTAGGACTTGTCTACCACTAAATTACTGAGGTACTCAAATACCTGGAGTATTATCAATTTATCAATTTGCAATAACATTGTCAATTTTTTTTTATTGACCTTCTATGGTAGTTTCATACTCTGCATACCTCCACCTGGTTCCCGCACTTGCCCGGGAGACTGCCATTGCGGCCTCGAAGCGCCCTGGGTGGTTGAGGTGGTTCCATGGGTGAGTACAGTTTTTCCTCCCTCTCTCCGGCTGTCTGACAGACAGCGAGAAATGGTTAGTATTTACTTACCCCTTGCTTTGTATGTGTATAGGGTACCCCACTGGCATGATACTTAGGTGCCCACCACCCTGTTACTGTGTTTATCTCATTTGTTGGTGTATGAATATTGCTTATGTTGTATATATTTCCTTCATAGATTAAACATTCCTCTGAATTATACTCCTGAAGAATCGGTGTTCTGCGAAACGAGTTTATGAATGGAAGTTCGCCTGTGATTGGGTTGATATACTAACCTTTTTCCAGTCTATATTAGAGGACTGTATTTTTTATCAGTAGTTTTATGTGTTTTGTTTATGTCTGCCCAAATGGGCATTTTTTAATGAATTTAATCAATAAATTTGTATTTTTAGAACACATCTGTGTATTGTAAATTCATACTGTAACATGAAAGTCCATTTTGTCTTTAAAATAACAGTCATTCACTAGTTTTGATTTAATAGGACACAGGTACTTAATGTTTTGTCTTTAAACATAGTAGCACACCCCTTCAAGGTAAAACTTGTACTCAGCTAAAACCTGTTAAAGTAAGCACCTGCCTGGTGAGTAATGCTCCGTACACACGGTCAGACTTTGTTCGGACATTCCGACAACAAAATCCTAGGATTTTTCCGACGGATGTTGGCTCAAACTTGTCTTGCATACACACGGTCACACAAAGTTGTCGGAAAATCCGATCTTTCTAAACGCGGTGACGTAAAACACGTACGTCGGGACTATAAACGGGGCAGTGGCCAATAGCTTTCATCTCTTTATTTATTCTGAGCATGCGTGGCACTTTGTCCGTCGGATTTGTGTACACACGATCGGAATTTCCGACAATGGATTTTGTTGTCGGAAAATTTTATAGCCTGCTCTCAAACTTTGTGTGTCGGAAAATCCGATGGAAAATGTGTGATGGAGCCTACACACGGTCGGAATTTCCGACAACAAGGTCCTATCACACATTTTCCGTCGGAAAATCCGACCGTGTGTACGGGGCATAAGAATGATATTATAGCCAATAGTGCGTTTATTGTAAACAGTCCTCCTATTCAGATCATTACATGACCATTTGCAACTGCTTTTACTTCGAGGATATGGGGAAATGGGACATGCTTCACCTCACCTTCCCCATGTGACAACTCTCCCTAAGCCAGCTATACCTTGGCTCAAGCACTGTTGGTTGAAGAGCAGAGAGCTGCATGTGTGTAAGCCTATGCAAATACCATGTTAGTACATATATTTAAAACTAAATTTCTGAGTGCAGCAAAGTTTATATAAAGGTACCATCTGGATCCTTATGGTGCCTACTAGTTTATTCTGGTTTCACAGAATTTTTTTGTGGCCAGGTAAAAATAAATTATGTATATGCATATGAATATTATATGTTCTTATTTCTAACCCACAGGGGGAGCTTTATGCCACGTACACACAGCCAGACTTGCCAACGGGCTAAACTCTGTCTGCATTTCCGACAGAAAGATTTAGAACATGTTCTATATCTGAGTGCGTCGGAAATGCCGACAGAAAAAGTCCGATGGGGCATACACACGGTAGGAATGTCCAACCGAAAGCTCCCATCGGACTTTTTCTGTCGGGAAGTCTGGCCGTGTGTACGTGGCATAAGACTTATTTTCCAGTTTTTCTTGCAGTACTTTGGAAATCTTTTTTTATGTAACAAATATTATTAGTAAAATAAAGATTACATGCATGTAGTAAAAAAATATATATATATATATTGAACATGAGTTAAAAATTAAAAAAATTAAAATATTGCCCTAAAACGATATGATTTTTCCATAGAGTATTTTCATCGGAATTGCACAGTTTGTACTCACACAATATAAATTTCCACCTGGAAGTCCCTAAATGTAGACCTTTTTAAAAATAATTTAAAAATAGATTAGTACTAGGACAATTGTGCATTAAAATATAGATAGGAGCATAATGTAAAAATGTTCCAATTCATGAATATTTATTATAGAGTAATGAGGTAGACAATCTTTTCAGAATAGTTTGATGTTTTGTACTTATGAAGCTCACTTGCAAGCAATCCAATATTTGCTAGCTATTCTTCATTTTCAGGCATAGCCCCAGCTTTTGAAGCCTCTGTGTATGTCAGAGCTTAACCACTTGCCGACCAGCCGCCGTACTTATACTGCGGAAGGTCGGTTCTCCTGCGTGAACCGACGTACCTGTACATCGGTCCGTGCATGTGAGATTGCGGCCGGCCGCCCGTGATCGCTGTATACAGAGGCAGAACGGGGATCTGCCATTATAAACAAGGTGGATCCCCGTTCTGACAGGGGACATCTCAGAGTTTTGCTGTTCCCAGTGATTGGGAACAGCTATCTCTGTCATGTCCCAGGCAGCCCATCCCCCCTACAGTTAGAACGCGCTGAGGGAACACATTTAACCCCTTGATCTCCCCCTAGTGTTAACTTCTTCCCTGCCAGTGTCATTTATACATTAATCAGTTAATTTTTATAGCACTGATCAATGTAATAATGTCACTGGTCCCCAAAAAGTATAATTTTTGTCTGCTGCAATGTCGCAGTCCCACTAAAAATCGCAGATCGCCGCCATTACCAGTAAAAACAATAACAAAAAATAAAAGTCCCTAATCTATCTCATAGTTTGTATACGCGATAACTTTTGGGCAAACCAATCAATATACGCCTATTGCAATTTTTTTTTTACCAAAAATTTGTAGAAGAATACATATTGGCCTAAACTGATGAATACATTTTTTTGTTATTTTTCTTTTTTGGATATGTATTATAACAGAAAGTTAAAAAAAAAAAAAAAAAAAAATTTTCAAAATTGTCACTCTTTTTTTGTTTATAGCGCAAATTCTACAAAAAGAAAGCTCTATTTGTGGGAACATATTTGGGACATCAATTTTGTTTTTGTACCACATCGCTCAACCACGCAATTGTCAGTTAAAGCGACACAGCTGCTCAATAAATACAATTATTATATGCACATGCATGTTCATTTTCATTTATACTAGTTTAGCATTTAGTTATGCATAAAGGGATAGTTTTATAAAATATAATTTAAGGTATGTCAAGTGGACTCATTCAACCTTCCTAGCAATGTTTGCTTGATTGCATTAGCTGTTTGTGAACAAAATACTTGCATGCAGTAAATGCATGCAACATTTTCTGTACATGGTTAGTGCAGTAAGTGAAACCTTACTCTGTGTGGCCTGTGTGCAATGTTGCCAGCCTCTTCTTCTAATCAGACCCCATAGCTAGTACTGGGCTGTGTCCACAGATGGCACAAGTGGGCGCTGTTCACAGGGTCACCATTAGAACTAGGGATGAGCCGAACACCCCCCTGTTCGGTTCGCACCAGAACATGCGAACAGGAAAAAAGTTTGTTCGAACACGCGAACGCCGTTAACGTCTATGGGACACGAACATGAGTAATCAAAAGTGCTAATTTTAAAGGCTTATATGCAAGTTATTGTCATAAAAAGTGTTTGGGGACCTGGGTCCTGCCCCAGGGGACATGGATCAATGCAAAAAAAAGTTTTAAAAATGGCCGTTTTTTCAGGAGCAGTGATTTTAATAATGCTTAAAGTCAAACAATAAAAGTGTAATATCCCTTTAAATTTCGTAGCTGGGGGGTGTCTATAGTATGCCTGTAAAGGGGCGCATGTTTCCTGTGTTTAGAACAGTCTGACAGCAAAATGACATTTCGAAGGAAAAAAGCCATTTAAAACTACTCGCGGCTATTGTATTGCCGGTCCGACAATACACATAGAAGTTAATTGATAAAAACGGCATGGGAATTCCCCACAGGGGAACCCCGAACCAAAATTAAAAAAAAAAAATGACGCGGGGGTCCCCCTAAATTCCATACCAGGCCCTTCAGGTCTGGTACGGATTTTAAGGGGAACCCCGCGCCAAAAAAAACTAAAACGGTGTGGGGTCCCCCCAACAATCCATACCAGACCCTTATCTGAGCACGCAACCTGGCAGGGTGCAGGAAAAGAGGGGGGGACGAGAGAGCGCCCCCCCTCCTGAATCGTACCAGGCCACATGCCCTCAACATTGGGAGGGTGCTTTGGGGTAGCCCCCCAAAACACCTTGTCCCCATGTTGATGAGGACAAGGGCCTCATCCCCACAACCCTGGCCGGTGATTGTGGGGGTCTGCGGGCGGGGGGCTTATCAGAATCTGGAAGCCCCCTTTTCACTAAAAAACTGTCAAAAATGTTAAAAATGACAAGAGACAGTTTTTGACAATTCCTTTATTTAAATGCTTCTTCTTTCTTCTATCTTCCTTCATCTTCTTCTTCTTCTTCTTCTGGTTCTTCTGGCTCTTCTGGTTCTTCCTCCGGCGTTCTCGTCCAGCCTCTCCTCCGCGGCGTCTTCTATCTTCTTCTCCTCGGGCCGCTCCGCACCCATGGCATGGGGGGAGGCTCCCGCTCTTCTCTTCATCTTCTTGATCTTCTTCTTGATCTTCTTCTTTTCTTCTCTTCTTCTCTTCTTCTCTTCTTCATTTTCTTCCCCGGGCCGCTCCGCATCCATGCTGGCATGGAGGGAGGCTCCCGCTGTGTGACGGCGTCGAGTAACCCCGTTATTTAAGAACCGTCAGACGAGGAGAGGCCGTCACACAGCGGGAGCAAAGAAGAAAGATGAAGAAGAAGATGAAGAAGATGAAGAGAAGAGCGTGAGCCTCCCCCCATGCCATGGGTGCGGAGCGGCCCGAGGAGAAGAAGATAGAAGACGCCGCGGAGGAGATGCTGGACAAGAACGCTGGAGGAAGAACCAGAAGAGCCAGAAGAACCAGAAGAAGAAGAAGAAGAAGAAGAAGATGAAGGAAGATAGAAGAAAGAAGAAGCATTTAAATAAAGGAATTGTCAAAAACTGTTTCTTGTCAATTTTAACATTTTTGACAGTTTTTTAGTGAAATGGTAGGGGTACTTTTGTACCTCCTTACCATTTCACACAGGGGGGGGCGGGATCTGGGGGTCCCCTTGTTAAAGGGGGCTTCCAGATTCTGATAAGCCCCCCACCCGCAGACCCCCACAACCACCGGCCAGGGTTGTGGATATGAGGCCCTTGTCCTCATCAACATGGGGACAAGGTGTTTTGGGGGGCTACCCCAAAGCACCCTCCCAATGTTGAGGGCATGTGGCCTGGTGCGGTTCAGGAAGGGGGGGCGCTCTCTCGTCCCCCCTCTTTTCCTGCGGCCTGCCAGGTTGCGTGCTCAGATAAGGGTCTGGTATGGATTGTTGGGGGGACCCCACGCCGTATTTTTTTTTTTTGGCGCGGGGTTCCCCTTAATATCTATACCAGACCTGAAGGGCCTGGTATGGAATTTAGGGGGACCCCCACGTCATTTTTTTAAAAAATTTTGGTTCGGGGTTCCCCTGTGGGGAATTTCCATGCCGTTTTTATCAATGAACTTCTATGTGTATTGTCGGACCGGCAATGCAATAGCCGCGAATAGTTTTAAATGGCTTTTTTCCTTCGAAATGTCATTTTACTGTCAGACTGTTCTAAACACGGGAAACATGCGCCCCTTTACAGGCATACTATAGACACCCCCCAGGTACGAAATTTAAAGGGATATTACACTTTTATTGTTTGACTTTAAGCATTATTAACCACTTGAGCCCCGGACCATTATGCTGCCTAAGGACCAGAGGTCTTTTTCCAATTTGGCACTGCGTCGCTTTAACTGCTAATTGCGCAGTCATGCAATGCTGTACCCAAACGAAATTTGCGTCCTTTTCTTCCCACAAATAGAGCTTTCTTTTGATGGTATTTGATCACCTCTGCCGTTTTTATTTTTTGCGCTATAAATGGAAAAAGACCGAAAATTTTGAAAAAAAATGATATTTTCTACTTTTTGTTATAAAAAAAATCCAATAAACTCAATTTTAGTCATACATTTAGGCCAAAATGTATTCGGCCACATGTTTTTGGTAAAAAAAATGTCAATAAGCGTATATTTATTGGTTTGCGCAAAAGTTATAGCGTCTACAAACTAGGGTACATTTTCTGTAATTTACACAGCTTTTAGTTTATGACTGCCTATGTCATTTCTTGAGGTGCTAAAATGGCAGGGCAGTACAAAACCCCCCCAAATGACCCCATTGTGGAAAGTAGACACCCCAAGGAAATTGCTGAGAGGCATGTTGAACCCATTGAATATTTATTTTTTTTGTCCCAAGTGATTGAATAATGACAAAAAAAAAAAAAAATATTTACAAAAAGTTGTCACTAAATGATATATTGCTCACACAGGCCATGGGCCTATGTGGAACTGCACCCCAAAATACATTCTGCTGCTTCTCCTGAATATGGGGATACCACATGTGTGGGACTTTTTGGGAGCCTAGCCGCGTACGGGGCCCCGAAATCCAATCGCCGCCTTCAGGATTTCTAAGGGCGTAAATTTATGATTTCACTCTTTACTGCCTATCACAGTTTCGGAGGCCATGGAATGCCCAGGTGGCACAAAACCCCCCCAAATGACCCCATTTTGGAAAGTAGACACCCCAAGCTATTTCCAGAGAGGCATATTGAGTCCATGGAATATTTTATATTTTGACACAAGTTGCGGGAAAGTGACACATTTTTTTTTTTTTTTTTGCACAAAGTTGTCACTAAATGATATATTGCTCACACAGGCCATGGGCATATGTGGAATTGCACCCCAAAATACATTTAGCTACTTCTCCTGAGTACGGGGATACCACATGTGTGGGGCTTTTTGGGAGCCTAGCCGTGTACGGGACCCCGAAAACCAATCACCGCCTTCAGGATTTCTAAGGGTGAAAATTTTTGATTTCACTCTTCACTGCCTATCACAGTTTCGGAGGCCATGGAATGCCCAGGTGGCACAAAACCCCCCCAAATGACCCCATTTTGGAAAGTAGACACCCCAAGCTATTTGCTGAGAGGCATGGTGAGTATTTTGCAGCTCTCATTTGTTTTTGAAAATGAAGAAAGACAAGAAAAAACTTTTTTTTTTTCTTTTTTCAATTTTCAAAACTTTGTGACAAAAAGTGAGGTCTGCAAAATACTCACTATACCTCTCATCAAATAGCTTGGGGTGTCTACTTTCCAAAATGGGGTCATTTGGGGGGGGGTTTGTGCCACCTGGGCATTCCATGGTCTCCGAAACTGTGATAAGCAGTCAAGAGATAAATCAAAAATTCACGCCCTTAGAAAGCCTGAAGGCGGTGCTTGGTTTTCGGGGTTCCGTACGCGGCTAGGCTCCCAAAAAGTCTCACACATGTGGTATCCCCGTACTCAGGAGAAGCAGCAGAATGTATTTTGGGGTATAATTTCACATATTCCCATAGCATGTTTGAGCAATATATCATTTAGTGACAATTTTGTGCAAAAAAAAAAAAAAATTGTCTCTTTCCCGCAACTTGTGTCGCAATATAAAATATTCCATGGACTCGACATGCCTCTCAGCAAATAGCTTGGGGTGTCTACTTTCCAAAATGGGGTCATTTGGGGGGGTTTTGAACTGTCCTGGCATTTTATGCACAACATTTAGAAGCTTATGTCACACATCACCCACTCTTCTAACCACTTGAAGACAAAGCCCTTTCTGACACTTATTGTTTACATGAAAAAGTTTTTTTTTTTTGCAAGAAAATTACTTTGAACCCCCAAACATTATATATTTTTTTAAAGCAAATGCCCTACAGATTAAAATGGTGGGTGTTTCATTTTTTTTTTTCACACAGTATTTGCGCAGCGATTTTTCAAACGCATTTTTTGGGGAAAAAACACACTTTTTTAAATTTTACTGCACTAAAACACACTATATTGCCCAAATGTTTGATGAAATAAAAAAGATGATCTTAGGCCGAGTACATGGATACCAAACATGACATGCTTTACAATTGCGCACAAACGTGCAGTGGCAACAAAATAAATACATTTTTAAAAGCCTTTAAAAGCCTTTACAGGTTACCACTTTAGATTTACAGAGGAGGTCTACTGCAAAAATTACTGCCCTCGATCTAACCTTCGCGGTGATACCTCACATGCATGGTGCAATTGCTGTTTACATTTGATGCCAGACCGCCGCTTGCGTTCGCCTTAGTGCGAGAGCAGGGGGCGACAGGGGTGCTTTTTTATTTATTTTTTTTTTTTCTTTATTATTTTTTTGCTTTTTTATCTTATTTTTAAACTGTTCCTTTCATTTTTATTTTTTTTTAATCATTTTTATTGTTATCTCGGGGAATGTAAATATCCCCTATGATAGCAATAGGTAGTGACAGGTACTCTTTTTTGAAAAAATTGGGGTCTATTAGACCCTAGATCTCTCCTCTGCCCTCAAAGCATCTGACCACACCAAGATCGGTGTGATAAAATGCTTCCCCAATTTCCCAATGGCGCTATTTACATCCAGCGAAATCTAAGTCATAAAATGCTCATAGCTTCCGGTTTCTTAGGCCATAGAGATGTTTGGAGCCACTCTGGTCTCTGATCAGCTCTATGGTCAGCTGGCTGAATCACCGGCTGCATTCTCAGGTTCCCTGTTGAGACAGGAGAGCCAGAGAAAAACACGGAAGACGGTGGGGGGGGGGGCATTCCCTCCCACGGCTTGTAAAAGCAGTCTAGAGGCTAATTAGCCGCTAGGATTGCTTTTACATGAAAGCCGACCGCTGGCTGAAAAGAATGATACCAAGATGATACCTAAACCTGCAGGCATCATTCTGGTATAACCACTCAAAGTTGTGAATGGCGTACCTGAAGACAAAAAAATGGTTAACAATAAAGCACAGTAAACGGTAAAGTATAAAAAATTGCATACCTGAAAAGCAAACATGATAAAGCATAATAACAATAAAACATTGCAGAATAGAATACAGTAAAAAAGAGCAGAACAATAGAGAGAATAGAGAGAGAGAGAACAATAAAACGACAACTATTTTTTTTTATTTTATATATATATATATATATATTTTTTTTTTTTACACTTTTTTTGTAACTAACTTTTATAACTGTAACCGGTTCCAGGTTCGGGTCTCTCAAAATGCGATGGCATCTTGGGAGACCCTGTGAAAGTGTGCCTAGTCTGTGCAATGCTGTACCCTACGCTAATACTCAACTAGTGTATGGTAGCGTTCAAAACATTCACCAATGCAAAGACCAGGATTGTCAGGACAGGAGGGACAATAATAGCGGGTGTCACGCCTATATCCGCGCTAGCTGCAGACACAATATCTTTTTTGGGGGCGTTCGCTGGGTAGGGGTACTCGGGAGGACATAAAGAAAATGCCTCTCATGCAGCCGACTGCATTTGGTTGGGGATGTGAATGGGGGAAGTACGGGCGCTGCAGAAGCGGTGGGTTCCCAATTAGGATTGGCGAATGCAGTAGGAAGGGCACTATGGGCACGACGGGCCTGTGTTTGTCTTTCTGGTGGCAGCGGGACACTACTTGTGCTTGCCACCTCACCAGCTTGAACTGCACTTATGGGACTCGCCACGTCACCAAGTGTTACTGCAGTGCTGGTTTGACTACGACCGGGGTGTACTAGGCCGCTGGCGCTTGCCAGTTCACCAAAACGCTACCAAAAAATCTGTTAGCGATCGCAGGGATCAGGCCTGACTCTGCGAACGCTGCAGTTATGCGTTTTAGTCTTTTGTAAGTGACAGTGATCGATCGATACTGCACTTGGGTGGGCTGGGCTGGGCCGGGCGGAGGGGCAAAACGCAGGTGCTAGCAGGTATCTGGGCTGATCCCACTAACACTGCGTTTGTGAGAACCCTAAACTGCTGGGGATGCTAGTATAGATCTGATCGGATCATATATTGATCCGTTCAGATACTATACCACTAAGGGTGGTGTACGGTGCGTGCGTGGGTGTTAGCGGTACTGGCGCTAACCTGACGCTGCCTGGGGCTGGTGCTTGCCAGTTCACCAAAATACTACCAAAAAAACTGTTAGCGATCGCAGGGATCAGGCCTGACTCTGTGAACGCTGCAGTTATGCATTTAGTGTTTTGTAAGTGTCAGTGATCGATCGATACTGCACTTGGGTGGGCTGGGCCGGGCGGAGGGGCAAAACGCAGGTGCTAGCAGGTATCTGGGCTGATTCTGCTAACACTGCGTTTTTGGGAACCCTAAACTGCTGGGGACACTAGTATAGATCTGATCGGATCAGATATTGATCCGTTCAGATACTATACCACTAAGGGAGGCGTATGCTGCGTGCGTGGGTGTTAGCGGTACTGGCGCTAACCTGACCCTGCCTGGGGCTGGTGCTTGCCAGTTCACCAAAATACTACCAAAAAAACTGTTAGCGATCGCAGGGATCAGGCCTGACTCTGCGAACGCTGCAGTTATGCGTTTAGTCTTTTGTAAGTGACAGTGATCGATCGATACTGCACTTGTGTGGGCTGGGCTGGGCCGGGCGGAGGGGCAAAACGCAGGTGCTAGCAGGTATCTGGGCTGATCCCGCTAACACTGCGTTTTTGGGAACCCTAAACTGCTGGGGACGCTAGTATAGATCTGATCGGATCAGATATTGATGCGTTCAGATACTATACCACTAAGGGAGGTGTATGCTGCGTGCGTCAGTGTTAGCGGTACTGGCGCTAATCTGACGCTGCCTGGGGCGACGCATATCACCGCCGGGCGATCAGGGGGCTAAACCTTTATTCGGTAATAAACGGCGGGTGCCCTGACACTATAAAAAATAAACAAACTAACCAGCGTCAACCGTAACGGTTATACGGTGATCAGTGGTGAAAGGGTTAACTAGGGGGCAATCAAGGGGTTAAAACATTTATTAGATAGTATATGGGGGTCCCTGTCGCTATAAAACGCTGACGGCGAACCTAAATATTTATGTCCCTAACTAGCGTCACCAGCGACACTAATACAGCGATCAGAAAAATGATCGCTTAGTGACACTGGTGACAGGGGGTGATCAAGGGGTTAAAACTTTATTAGGGGGGGTTAGGGGGGTACCCTAGACCTAAAGGGGGGTAATACTCACTGTCCCAACACTAACTGTCACAAACTGACACCAATGCAGTAATCAGAAAAAAAAAAAAAAAACTGCTGGTGTCAGTTTGTGACAGGGGGGGGGGGTGATTGGGGGGGGATCGGGGGGCGATCGGGGGGGGGATCGGGGTGTTTTGTGTGCCTGGCATGTTCTACTGTGTGTACATGTGTTGGTGCACTCACATTGATGTCTTCTCTCCTCGGGCCAGAACGGAAATTACCGACCCGAGGGGAGATGACATCATTTCCTTTGCTGCTGTTTAGCATACAGCAGCAAAGGAATGATTCGATTGGCCGGCGGCGATCGCGAGGGGGGGGCCACGAACGGATGGTCTCCCCCTCACCACCGATCGCCGGGGCACAAAGGACGACCGCCTCGGGCACCGGGGGGGGGTCCGATCGGACCCCCCACCCGCGGAAGGCAAATCACGTACACTGTACGTGATTTTGCCTGTCCGTGCCACTTTGCCGACGTACATCGGCGTGAGGCAGTCGTCAAGTGGTTAAAATCACTGCTCCTGAAAAAACGTCAGTTTTTAAAACTTTTTTTTGCATTGATCCATGTCCCCTGGGGCAGGACCCAGGTCCCCAAACACTTTTTATGACAATAACTTGCATACAAGCCTTTAAAATTAGCACTTTTGATTTCTCCCATACACTTTTAAAGGGTGTTCCGCGGCATTCGAATTTGCTGCGAACACCCCAAATTGTTCGCTGTTCGGCGAACTTGCGAACAGCCAATGTTCGAGTCGAACATGAGTTCGACTCGAACATGAGTTCGACTCGAACTCGAAGCTCATCCCTAATTAGAACTCAGGGGGGCCCATACAACCTGCCTGACAGTCCCTGCTTTTAAATGCCTCAATGCCCACAAAAAGTAATCCTGCCAGCCATGGCTCCCAACATAAAATAAAAGTTCCCTTGGCCCCATCAGTTCAGCAGCCGTGACCGAGGATAAAGAAGGACTTTACAGAAAGCAAGAATAACTTGCCACAAATTTGTTGCAGTGTTGAATTTTAAGTCTGGTAACTTGCTGCACGTTTTCACTGGCAAGTTGTACACTTGCAGAGCACGTGAAGCACAAGTTCTAGTTGCAAGAGCAAAGTTGCATTGGTGAGTCTACAGCAAGAGCTCTGCAAGTCTACAGCATGAAAATTCAGCCGCAGTGACCCCTGTGGTGGGAAGACTATTGCACAACATAACTGAACCAGAACTTGCAGCCGACTGTTGATCTTCAATCATGCAATGTAGATTGAAGTTGATCTTCAATCATACAATGTAGACTTGCTACAATTGTGCAACAAACTTGTGAAGCCTGGCAAGTCTAGCAAAAGCTCAGAAAGTCATTTTTAAACTTACAGCACAATTGCGATCAATTTTTGGGATCAGGCAGAGTAATCCTCCATACGGTGGCTCCCAAAAATTAAATTAAATTCCAACCCACCTCAATAGATTGGTATAGAAGAAGAGGCTGCAACTTTTTTTAGCTGTCTGGCGCCAGGGCATGGGGGATTATTTTGTCCACTCCGGAAAATAAAGAAATAGTCTCCCTTTTGTCCCTGGTCCCTGCTGTTGAACTGATGGGGCCCAAAGAATTTTTATTTACTTACTGAGAGCCTCGACCCATGGGATTACTGTGCATGTACCGAAAGGTATTTAAGGAGTCCCCTCTGTGCCACCAGGCCCCCTGCTGAACTGATAGGGGCCCAGACTCAGGCTCAGGCATTGTGCAGGAAGGCTGGCTCTACACCCCTATCGGTAGCCCTGGCCACCATGGATTGGTTTGCATAGATTAATCCACATGCCAGGACCCACCATCTTGTAGTCAGGCTGTGCAATGTGAAAGTACACTTGCTGCAATCACCATGCAACATAAGGCTGCCTGGTGTTGAATTAGGATTTACTGCCATGTGCACATGGACCTTAAAGTAAGGATTAGCATTATTTTAGCAATCTTTTAACAAGCGGAAAATATGTATCAAAAAAGGAGATTTTTCTGACACCCAAGCGCAACTGGGAGCTAGAGCTTTGAATTTAAAATGTTCTTGTGGTTATCACAGAAACCATGTTACTGCAAGGTGTTACTATAAAAAATCCCTGGAGCAACCTGATTCTAATTTGGGTTCCTTGTGCATAGGCAGGAGAGCTCACCCAGGAAAAACAAAGGTTAGGGTATACAGATAGACATAAGAAAACAACTAACATTAGAGGTAGTTGTATGTGGAAAATTAACAGCTACACAAGTACAAGATCGAGGTCAAGACTGAAGCATAAGCCAGGTCAAGACAAGGTCAAGCTGCAATATAGGGATGACAAGCTATGATAAGCTATGAGCAAATCCCGTAGCTATGTCTAGGGTTGTCACAATGATCCAGCTTTCGTGTAATTTTATCAATGTTTCATATAGATTTGAAATACTGCAATTGGAAACTTTTAAATGAGTTGGATTGAGCTCATCTGCAGCCAGAAGCTTATAGCAAAACACAAGACGCAAAGTAGGAAGATCAGACAAGCAATCTAAACTTTACAGAGGCCAAGGATGCAAAGGTCCTTAATTCAACTATGAATAGTGTGTGTGTATACACTGTATTTGACACACTTAAAGTAGAACTAAAGGTAAAACATTTTTCTTTTCATTTTGGGTGGAGTAAGGGAGGGTTATAACCCCTGTCAGGTTTTTTTTTGCCATCTGGGTCCCATTGGAAAGATTTACCTTCACTTCCTGTCCCATGCATACCAACCAGCCAACAGAGGAATTGAGGAAATCCCTGAAAATGAAAGGAATCCCTTCGGGCCTCAAGGTCACCAGAACTAGTGTCCCATTGGAAAATTTATTTTCTATTACTTTTCTGGAGACAACCCAAAATGTGGGGTTTTCTTTTACTTTCACTTTTAATGATAACGATAAACAGGACAAATAGAGAGAGTGAATCTCCTAAATGGGGACACAGACAGCAATACAAGCCTAATAGGTGTTTTATTCCCTCTCCACTCTATCCAAAACAAAAAAGGCAGTGGCAGAGAGTCAGATGCAGAATCCTATACAGGAAATTGTAATACTACAAACATTAGAAGGGCTTAGAAAGTTTTAAAACTAAACTACAGGCAGATATGAAAAACACTATTTTACCCAATACTGGGGTTGATTTACTAAAGGCAAATAGACTGTGCACGTTGCAAGTGCAGTTGCACTCTGCAATGGCATTTGCCCTTGTAATGAAGCTTCACTTTGCAAAGAATACCCAATCACATGCCAGGAAATAAAAAAAAAAAAAACATTTTTGCTTGCACATGATTGGATGATGAAAGTCAGAAGAACCTTCCCTTTATTTACCAACCCTGGAGCAAATTCCCTGACAACTACACCTGTAAAGTGCACAGTCTATTTGCCTTTAGTAAATCAACCTGAATGTGTTGATTAAACAATGTTTATGTACAGTATACTGTAAATTTTATGTAGATCTAGTATATGATCCTGAAACTTAAGGTGTTACTAAACCCACAACAGTAAAATCAGTCTGTATATGCAGTAAAGCATGCTTGTTATACTCACTGTGGAACCTAAGGGGTTATTCATCTGCATTGTGTAAAAAGGCTGTTTAATCCTGTCTTCTCTGTTTCTCCCCTTCTTCTGGTGTCCTCAATCTATCTGCTGATAGAATATTCAATATGTAGACAAATGATTGCAGCGATCTCACCAAAGAAGCCTCCTGGATATAAAGATAGAGTCCACGGTAGGGTGCTCTGGCTACAGTGTCCTCTGGACAACACTTCAAGCAATAGTAGAAAAGGGTTGAGCCGGCAACTCCATGTCCATATTCAAATGTAGATACTTTATTGGCACATTTTAAAAGTACAAGGGCATGCGCGTTTCGGCACATCGGCTTGACCAGTGCAGTGATCAAGGCGGTGTGCCGAAACGCGTCTGCATTTGTACTTTTAACTTTTAAGTGTCTAGATTTGAATATGGACATGGAGTTGCGGGCTTTTCCCTTTTCTACTATCTGCTGATAGAACAGAGGCTAGGGGACAAGTTGCACATGCTCAGTTTGGTGTGTATTGCTTGGTAAAGTGCATATAAACAGGGCAGGGCCAATGAGCACTGTCCAGACAAAGTGTCAGGGGTCCTGTAGCCTGATAGAACCATCACAGCAGAATGAAAACAATTGTATTTCCATGTTCTGTGTACTGTGGGAGACCAGACATAGTGAATGCAGGGTCCTGGGTTTAGTAACACCTTAATAAAAGCCCTCTGTAATGTCCTACCCAGCAGGAGTGAAAAAAGAAGGGTCAGTATTTGCAGGCAAACAGGAGCATGTATGTTCCCAGAGTTCCTGTTCATGTATTAATTTCCCTGTTCTTTGGCCATCTAAATATCTCTAGGAAACTAAGCCCTATTATCCATCATAATAATTCTCAAATTATTATTAACAGAATTTTTCATTCAAAATTCTGAATTACCCTGCAACTTTGGAATTCAGTGTCAGGACTCTTGCACACTGCTGCCTGAAAACACTCAGTACTGAACTAAGAAGCAGTCCATTTTTTACATTGTGCCTGTGCCAGGCACGTAAACAAGTGCTGAGTATTGATCAGTAAAAAAAAATTAAATATCTGTGTTGCCAGTCAGTAAATGTGTGCAAATACGCGCGTGGGTAGGTGCAGTGTGGTGTATTGACAGTAACACACACTCAGTCCAAATGCAGTTGAAAAACTTGTGTTGAAATCAATGGACAACAGTTCACAACAAGCACAGTGGAAGGAGGCCCAACTGGGAAACACTCACGGATGACAATGGCATGTAGCAGAGCAGGTCTCTGCCAAGCTGACAGCATTTGTCTCGAGGGGCAAAATGCGATCTGGCCAGTCAGAGCCCAAGTGGGGAGGTTTTTCTGAGAGTAGTGAATCCCTACCCTTTCCCTCCCCATCTGGAACCTTTCCCTACCACTAATACTGTCCCTGACAGACTGATGACCTATCCCTACACTACCCACAAGCTATAATGCGTGTCAAACCTGAGAGCCAGGGTCTTAAATAGGCTCTGCCACACCTAACATGGCAACCAGAGTCATATGGGTAGCCAGCATCCAAGCAGATCACGTCCCCAATGACCCAGGAAACCATAGAGGAACCATGTTTCTCTTGACCTCCTCTCCCTCTGCAATGCCACTGCGGTTGAGCGCCACCTGCAGTGGACTGTACCTGCCTACACACGTCTGAAATTATGTCCAGAAATGCTGATCTTCAAACAGCAGTACTGTGTGTAAGAGCCTTTTTCTGGCATTCAAGATGTTTTCATATAGCACTTTTCTTTATTAACTTATTTTTTTCTATCTATCCACTTGAAGACCAGGCCTTTTCTGGCAGTATTTGTATACATCTGTATTTTTTGCTAGAAAATTAGTTAGAACCTTCAAACATTATATATACAATGGGAATGGAAAGTATTCAGACCCCCTTAAATTTTTCACTCTTTGTTATATTGCAGCCATTTGCTAAAATCATTTAAGGTAATTTTTTTTCCTCATTAATGTACACACAGCACCCCATATTGACAGAAAAACACAGAATTGTTGACATTTTTGCAGATTTATTAAAAAAGAAAAACTGAAATATCACATGGTCCTAAGTATTCAGACCCTTTGCTCAGTATTTAGTAGAAGCATCCTGTTGATCTAATACAGCCATGAGTCTTTTTGGGAAGCATGCAACACGTTTTTCACACCTGGATTTGGGGATCCTCTGCCATTCCTCCTTACAGATCCTCTCCAGTTCTGTCAGGTTGGATGGTAAACGTTGGTGGACAGCCATTTTTAGGTCTCTCCAGAGATGCTCAATTGGGTTTAAGTCAGGGAGGGCCCTGGCTGGGCGTTTCAAGAACAGTCACGGAGTTGTTGTGAAGCCACTTCTTCGTTATTTTAGCTGTGTGCTTAGGGTCATTGTCTTGTTGGAAGGTAAACCTTTGGCCCTGTCTGAGGTCCTGAGCACTCTGGAGAAGGTTTTCATCCAGGCTATCCCTGTACTTGGCATTCATCTTTCCCTCGATTGCAACCAGTCGTCCTGTCCCTGCAGCTGAAAGACATCCCCACAGCATGATGCTGCCACCACCATGCTTCACTGTTGGGACTGTATTGGACAGGTGATGAGCAGTACCTGTTTTTTTCCACACATACCGCTTAGAATTAAGACCAAAAAGTTCTATCTTGGTCTCATCAGACCAGAGAATCTTATTTCTCACCATCTTGGAGTCCTTCGGGTGTTTTTTAGCAAACTCCATGCGGGCTTTCACGTGCCTTGCACTGAGGAGAGGTTTCCATCGGGCCACTTCACCATAGGGCCCCGACTGGTGGAGGGCTGCAGTGATGGTTGACTTTCTACAACTTTCTCCCATCTCCTGACTGCATCTCTGGATATCAGTCACAGTGATCTTTGGGTTCTTCTTTACCTCTCCCACCAAGGCTCTTCACCCCCGATAGCTCAGTTTGGCCGGACGGCCAGCTCTAGGAAGGGTTCTGGTCCTCCCAAACGTCTTCCATTTAAGGATTATGGAGGCCAATGTGCTCTTAGGAACCTTAAGTGCAGCAGAAATTTTTTTGTAACCTTGGCCAGATCTGTGCCTTGCCATAATTCTGTCTCTGAGCTCTTCAGGCAGTTCCATTGACCTCATGATTCTCATTTGCTCTGACATGCACTGTGAGCTGTAAGGTCTTATATAGACAGGTGTGTGGCTTTCCTAATCAAGTCCAATCAGTATAATCAAACACAGCTGGACTTAAATGAAGGTGTAGGACCATCTCAAGGATGATCAGAAGAAATGGACAGCACCTGAATTAAATATATGAGTGTCACAGCAAAGGGTCTGAATACTTAGATCCATGTGATATTCCAGTTTTTCTTTTTTAATAGCAAAAATGTCAACAATTCTGTGTTTTTCTGTCAATATGGGGTGCTGTGTGTACATTAATGAGGAAAAAAATTAACGTAAATGATTTTAGCAAATGGCTGCAATATAACAAAGAGTGAAAAATGTAAGGGGGTCTGAATACTTTCCGTCCCCACTGTATTTTTAAAGCAGAGACCCTATAGAATAAAATGGTGGGTATTTAAATTTTTTTGAATTTGCCGGTGGTTTGGCGGCACTGCCCCATTGATGTTAATGGGCAGGGGTGCTTTAGGAGCGGTGTATACACCACTCCTACAGCGCTGCAAAGATGCTGCTTGCAGGACTTTTGTTACCGTCCTGCAAGCGCACCGCTCCAGTGTGAAGGCACTCAGGCTTTCACACTGGAGAGACAGGAAAGGCTCTTTACAGGAGCTAGGCAGGCTCTATCTTTAGCGCTTTTGCACCTGTAAAGCGCCTCAGTGTGAAAGTAGCCTTAATTTATTTAATTTTTTTATTTTTACACTGCAGCTTTAAATTCTTTTTCTTGAATCACTTTTATTGCTGTCAGAGGGAATGTAAACATTCTTTGTGACAGCAATAGGCCTGTGACTCTTTATGGAGAGATCTGGGATCTATAAGACCCTCAAATCCCACCTCTGCCTTTAAAAGCATTTGAACATATCAAGATTGGTGTGTTCGAATGATTTTGATCATTGAAAATGGCGCCGTTGACATCCGGGTATATTGGAAGTGTCAGGTCATTGCTTCCGGGTAGCCGAAATCAGCCAGCAGAAGCACCAACTGGTCGATCAGGACGGGCGGTCCCGGTAAAGCCATGGAAGGTGGCTGGAGGGGGGATGTCCCCTCCCGCTGCTTGCTTTTACAAGAAAGCCAACCATCAGCTCTAAAAAAATGATGCCGGGATGATGCCTGCAGCTACAGGCATCATCTAGGTACGTACCAGGCACATGACTGGTTGGAAAGTGGTTAGATGTTCCTAAATACCCTAGAAAACATAAACTCTAGGGGGGGAGGCTATGGCCATTTTGCTGAATATTCTTTTTTTGTGTAAAATGCATTCTAGTTATCATGTTCCTCTGATGTATTCAAATTAATTCCAATATAAATCTATGAAGTGAGTAGAGCATTGGACACATCCTTAAAGCCGCTTTGCTTTTTGCTAATTTGTCATGATGCACTGGTCTTGTAGCACAGGACGCTGATCCATGGCGACATAATCCTGTCTGACAATTACTGTGTTTTCCTTACACCATCATCTTCTAGCCAAAATAAGGGTAGCACAGTGAAGTATCAATGAGTAAACTTCATTTTATACACTTAAGAGCTGCGGTGTTATTTCACAGTAGAATTAGCACAATCAAGCTCTGCTAACTAAAACTGTCTTATCACTCTAGAACAAACTAGAGGGAGCCTTATTAAACAGGATGGCCTAATTGTGAACACAAGGGCTATTACATTAAAGCAAATGGCTCAGACAAGAAGCAACTGTTCAGCAGTCAGCTGGCAGAAAGCAAGACAATGGGACTCACATTTATTTTTGCCTTGATTTTAAATGCTTTTTAAAAAAAAATGAAAAATACATTATTTATTCAGAAACAAGAAAATTGCCTGTTATTATATATGTAAATATATTCAAGGTGTTTTGTGAATACACAGTACAAAACAAAAACCTCTGCTGTGGACTCACGCATTGAAGGATAGTGTCATGCCTTCGCTGCTATTCTAGCCAGATTAATGTGGGTACGACTTAGGGGTGTAGGAGTGCAAATAGGCAAGATTGGCTGTGGTTTAGGAAATGTAGTTCCAGCATCACTCCATCCAACAATGTTAAGGGCTGCAGGGGCAGTAGTGCCAATAACAATAGTCATATTGGCACCAGCAGAAAAAGCATGCAAATTTAAAAACTATTGCAAAGGGACAGCAGCCAATGAGGAGAGGTGAAAAGAGGATGAGTGCACAAAAATTCAAAACCTTGTCACCTTCAGTGGTGTTACCTGTGACAAACAAACAGAGCCTGGATTTAAACGTCCTGCCCCTCTAGATCAATTGTCCTATTCCCCCCACCCAAATGACTGGCTAGTTCTAGTATCACCCCAAAAGGTGCCAAACAAGTTGAGGAAAGTAGAAAGATAGTGCTGGACCCAGATGTATATTTTACTGTTATTGTTATCTTAAGGTATTATTGTTGATGTAAATGATCTGGTTCCTGGGTAGGCAGCTTCTCCACCCCAGAGGATCTCCACAGTCTCCTTTGCTTTTAGTGAAAGAAGGGTTGAAATTTAAGCGCCACGCCACTTCTAAGAGGTCCAGATACAATTTTTTTTCCATTAAAAGTCAGAAGTACAGATCAAGAAATAGCCAACAAGTTTCAGGGGTCTACATGCCCCCTTCATCAGGGCTTGACTGGCAACCAAGTGAGCAAACCAGTAGTGAACGGGATCTACAATGGTATTTATTCCAGTGTACCTGAAAAGGAAACGCGTTGGATATTTTTTGATCTGTAACCCTCACCTTTAATGGAATAAATTTATATCTGGACCTCTTAGGAGTGACGTGGCGCTTACATTTCAACCGTTCTTACATAGCCAAATAAGGATACATCTTGACTAGAAATATGTCACAAAATATATCACATTTCGAAATGTCTCATGCTTCAATTACCAACTTTGGGGATATGACTACAAATTACAAGGCCCCATACCAAAAAAAGTGTGATATACCCATTTCCATCACAATGCCCACCTCCTCCCCCATAAACAACCACACAGAGTGGAAGCTCTGCAGCACAAGGTATTTTGCACCCCTTTACCACTGGACTGGTGCCAGTGGCCTACATTGACACCTATTTATACCTCCTACTTTCTAGGGTTTATGATGGCCTATAAAAAAAAAAAATATATCAATTCACTCATTGAAAGTGCATGTACATTTGTTCTGTGTGAATGGGGCAAAAATTAATGATATCAGGCTTTTTGTAGTGCTGGGTGAATATTCTTTATTGATTTTAAAGAGAAAATACCATATCTGTCCACTAGATGGTGCTAAGTATCACAGCAATGACACTTCCTATGATACTTATCACCATCTAGTGGCCCAATGTGGCAGTTTTTCACCATAGCAACCAGATACCAATAATGCATGGCCTGGCCTCTGAACTGTGGCCCATCATGGGTGTTTTCTAATGTTCTGAACAATAAAATAATGTGGCACTGATTGAGGGAGAGGGAAACTAGTGCAAATAAATGAAAAAACTGCCGCGCCAACTCTAGATGAAAGAGCAGCCAACACGACAATCAGACTAATTGTGAAAAATAAATAAAACAATAATAGGTGGCGCTATAGAGAATACTGAAAATCTACATAGGTCAATATAGAATCATAGTGGTAAGGATGATACACAAAGCCACGAAGGTATGTGAACAACCTATATAGGGTGTGTAACCCCAAAAATGAAAATTCATATATCTGAGAATTCTAAACCAGGTTAGTGACCATAAAAAGTGTGAGAGGGAAACTAGTAGCAAAGACAATGCAAAAGTCCAAAATAAAATCCGTTGGGGTGTGGACTAGGTGAGACCATAAGGGTCCTGTGTAGAACATTTATATATATATATATATATATATATATATATATATATATATATATATATATATATATATGTAACATATACCTTAGAAAACAAGCAAAAATTGTGTGTGTGTGTATATATATATATATATATATATATACCGTATTTATCGGCGTATAACACGCACTTTTTTCCCCTTAAAATCAGGGGGAAATCGTGGGTGCGTGTTATACGCCGATCCCCGCTATCGCTATGTGAATGTTGGCGATCGCCGCCGATATTCACATAGCGAGTAGTTTTAAATATGGCGCCGCAGAGTTCGGAGGGACTCGGCGGAGCTGAATGAGTGCCGCCGAAATCACAGAGCCGAGATGCACATAGTCGATTGTATTCGGCTCTTTCCGGCGCCGCTCACAGTTCACGCCCAGTCCCGCCATTGGACCTGTGTTATGTCCATCATAGGGCGGGACTGGGCGGGACTGTGAGCGGCGCCGGAAAGAGCCGAATACACTCGACTATGTGTATCTCGGCGGCGTTCGTTAAGTTCCACCGGCGCCGAGTCCCTCCGAACTCCGCGGCGCCATATTTAAAACATGCAGCTATGTGT
Source organism: Lithobates septentrionalis (assembly GCA_037952835.1). Taxonomy (NCBI): domain Eukaryota; kingdom Metazoa; phylum Chordata; class Amphibia; order Anura; family Ranidae; genus Lithobates; species Lithobates septentrionalis. The sequence goes on along the minus strand of JBBDGP010002097.1, from coordinate 662,630 downwards.
ATGTCGGCAGCGGCGGTAGGCATGGACACTGGGGGCAAGGCTGCACTGACCACTGGGGCAAAGCTGCACTGGCAAAGCTGCACTGACAAGGCTGCACTGGGGCAAAGCTGCACTGACAAGGCTGCACTGGGGCAAAGCTGCACTGACAAGGCTGCACTGGGGCAAAGCTGCACTGACAAGGCTGCACTGGGGCAAAGCTGCATTGACAAGACTGCACTGGGGCAAAGCTGCACTGACAAGGCTGCAATGGACACTGGGGCAAAGCTGCACTGACAAGGCTGCACTGGGGCAAAGCTGCACTGACAAGGCTGCACTGGGGCAAAGCTGCACTGACAAGGCTGCACTGGGGCAAAGCTGCACTGACAAGACTGCACTGGGGCAAAGCTGCACTGACAAGACTGCACTGGGGCAAAGCTGCACTCACAAGGCTGCAATGGACACTGGGTCAAGGCTGCACTGACACTGAAAAGGCTGCAATGACACTAACAAGGCTGCAGATGAACACTGATGAGGCTGCATTGATGGGCATTTTAATGTAAGTTTTTTTTCCTTAAACTTCCCTCCTAAAAGTTTTTTCCCCTAAAATTCTCTCTTAAACTTGGGGTGCGTGTTATACGCCGGCGCGTGTTATACGCCGATAAATACGGTATATACACAATGTATACACATTTTATATGTGTGTGTGTGAATATGAATAAAAATTATAATTTAATAAAAAAAAGTACTCATGTAATAATAAATGTTATCACTCCAAATCTGGGAAATTATATATACGTATAAATAATAAATTGTATAGGTTAAAAAAACTTTATCCCTCTAGAAGCATAGGCTAAACTAAATACATATACTGTACAAAGAGGTGATAATAATAAGGATGGTAAGATCACAATGACAGAGCTCTAATGAAATTGTAAATACTCAAAATTGCTGACAGCGTACACGTGTGATTTATATAAGTGCATATACAGTATATATATATATATATATATATATATATATATATATATATATATATATGTAAATGTATACATTTATATGTAGTAAATATATATATATGCATACATACATACACTGAAAAAATAAACTATAAAAGCTCACGGGGGCAGGATGACAAAGACCATTAAAAATGGGGATGTTATACAAAATGCATGAGGTTACTAAGGAACCATGAATATATTTTTAAAATATGGAAACTTGTTATTAATATACGTTAAAGGATCTCTCCCAGAGATACAAAGTACCCCCTCCCAATTTAGTGAGGCTTCCAAATCAAATCCAAGTTAGGGCTCTTTCACACGGGGCAGATCAGTCATGATCCGCCCCGTGAACATCCGCTTGCTCAGTGGGGATAGCTCCGCCGATCCCCGCTGAGCAGGAAGATGACAGGTGCATCGCTGCACACTGTGCAGCGACGGACCTGTCAGAGCGCCGCTCTCCCCTATGGGGGGATCGGATGATGACGGTCCGTAGTGTCCATCGTCATCCGATCCGAAAACGGAGGGAAAAGTAGGTTTTTCCTCCGTTACACTTTTCGGATCGGAGCGGGTCGGATGTCAGCGGACATGTCACCGCTGACATCCGACGCTCCATAGGGATGAATGTATGTCCGTTTTTCATCCGAAAACGGAAGGATGAAAAACGGACATACGGATCGTCCGTGTGAAAGAGCCCTAAATCCAAAATTCTAGGCCTGCACATTCCTTCTACTCTTTAATCACAGCTGCTTTCATAACTCCCCTTTCAATGGACCCCATCAATTATTCTCTTTCTTGGCAACCATTTGGCGTCCTCAACCTATCGACTATTCAAGGCAAACTATAAGCCCTTTTTGACATCCTTACCTCAAACATTGCAAAAACGTCCCTCTACAGATCTCTCCAAAGCTAGTAGAATTGCGGTATTAAAAATTATAATACTGCCTAAATTGTTTTATATATACAGTATATATATATATATTTATATATATATATATATATATATATATATATATATATATATATATATATATATATTTAGAATTGTTAGCATCCCATTATCACAAGCATATCTATCTTCTGTGCAACAACATTTCAATCACTACATCTGGGGACACAAACCCCCAAGATGCCCACTCTTCATACTGTCCAGACATAAAAATAATGGTGGTCTAGGCTCGCCCAGTATCCTAGCATATTACAAAGCCTGTGTGTTAGACCAGCTACGCTATAGGTAGTCTTCTTCCCTGAACAAATTGTGGTCCTCCATGGAGGCCAATGCCATTAAAAATAATAACCCTCGGACAACGTTGATAGCAATTAAATTTGGTCTCCTGTGCCCTAAAACAGATTTTCCCACTATTAGTGCTGCATTTAAAATTTGGTCCGAGACAACATTTAATTCTTCTCAGCCCTCAAAGTTAAGCACTCTTCCTACACCCATGTCCTTCAACAGCTTATTCCAGACCTCCTGCTCAACTTATGGAGATCCAAAGGTATGGCATATATTTCTGATCTATATATTAACCCAACTTTGCACTTCTTTGAATCTCTCAGAAGTCGATGGGACCTACCATCCTCGGATGCATACACATATCTACAAATTCATAATTTCCTCTCCAGGCACTTATTACCACTTAGCATTCAACTCCCTACTATGGTATACTCCTTTCCTAGTGATACCTATGTCACTTCACGGGGTATAGCTATGTTTTATTAGTTATTGAACGACAACCTAATTTTATTGAAATGCAACACCATGATAAAATGGAAATCTGAACTTTCACAATCATTTTGTGCACAGAGTGCACATAGCATGCAGCATTCTCCAATACCTATATATCCGCCCACTGCATGAACCACTGGGAACTCCACCAGAAAGTAGTTCACTGTTGGTACCTTACCCCTTTCCAGCTTTCCAAAATGTATCCATCACGCTCCCCACAATGCTGGCGGCTGGCGGAGATTGGCTCCCTCTATCACATTTTGTGGAGCTGTTAATCACTCCATTTGTTCTAGAACAAAATTTTTGTTCTAGTCTCAGAACTTACAGGCACTAAAATACTACCTGATCCAACCCTTGCTAGTCTTCGCCTGGGAATAGATACATTTCCCTTGAAGATGAGAGTTGTACTTATTCATTTATTTTTAGCAGCCAAACCTAAGATTTCTAGACTGTGGAATTCAACCGATACTCCTAATGTTGGTAACACCCTGACAACATTGAACCATCAGTGCCACAGAGAGATTATTGGTGATTAAGAATTTAAGTACTCAGCAATTAAACAAACTTTGGGCTGTATGGTTGTCTAACGCTAACTGTACAAGTAAACGTTGATATCATATGTGACCTTGGCATACATTGAATACTTATCATGATTCATCCTTATAAATTTCTGGTGTCTCTTTCTCGTATTTCTTCTCTGTTCTCTTCTCTTCCTCTTTTGTCTTTCCCCTGCACCCTTTAGGGGTGAGGCTGCCATTGCAGTCTTCCTGTCTATGGCTTAAAGTAGATTTGTACCCAATCTCTAAAATATCACATAAGCTTTAAAATATTAATATCATTTTAAAATATTTTTAACATTTTCAGGTTTCCTTTTTTTTCACAATAGATCATTTTCAGGTTTCCTTAAATGAATATTTAAGTCTTTCTGATGTGCGAGATGAGCAAAGAACAATCCCCATTGAGCCACCATCCCAAATGTACAAACAGAACACATAAATAGGGCTCCTTCTATCCCAAGGATGAAACCCTGAAATTGGGTGGAGGTCCCCAAAAAAGGTGGAACTTTAAAATGTGCCAACACAGGGAAATACCAACATACACAAAATTTAAAACCAGTAAAGTTTTATTCAAAATGTTAAAATGCCATCTAAATTTACTAAAAGTATCCAATACAAGTCTGATTGCAACATAAGTCATTACAAACATAAATCATTATAACATTCTATCAGCGTATAGGATTGACGTGTTTCACAGAGCTTGCTTTCTCAGTATCCATGCTTGAATATAAATGAAAAAAAAAATAACAAGAACAAAAAAGTATATTGATGTATATAACAACATATAATTTCTAACCATATCAAATATGCATACCAATATGAGAAAGTGACCTAAAAAGGACAGAAAAAAAACACGATACCCCCAAGCTCCCTGATGGGAAAATCCCCCCCCCCCACGTCAGTGCTCCCCAAACCCTCAAAGGCTCCCCTCCCATCTATCCACCATGGAGTGCAGGAAAGGGGGCAACTCATGGGGGGACAGCTAAGAAAGTTACACCCTGGTCAAAGCATACACCTTTCCTAAAAATAATACCCACTAATCTTGCCATGAAAGTCCTTGCTTGGGCACTTCCAAATACAAGGTGTCAACTGTGTCCCAATTGTGCCTATGGTTGATACTATAAGTAACTGTGCTGACACACAGGAATGGTCCATTGTTGCATCCATCAGGAAGCCCATCCAGGGCAATGATGTGCAGCCGACCCTGGACCCACAGCCTATAGACAAGAAGTGGCTGAAAGATGCTGGAGAAGATAAACAGCACAAAAAGATGAAGATAAAATATATATTATAAAAAAATATATATTTTTTTTATGATACACAGTGCTTAAAAAACTTAATGTCATGCAATTAGAATTTACCGTAGATCTAATTTTAAAAGCTTACTTGGAACAACCATACAGATTCGAAAAGCCACATTCGAAGAGTCACACAAGTCACACAAGTCAAAATTTGCATTTTTGTTCTGAGTCAGTGACTTGGAAGTACAGAAGTCATAGGATCAGCATGACTTCAGTATTTCAGGACTTCAGCATGACTTCAGCTTTTTTGAAGATTGAATTGCAATTGATTGGTAATTGCAGCCATCATACCTCCTTAAAGTGGAGGGCCACCCTGAAAAAAAAATTGCACCAAAAATCCTAAAAAAAAAAAAAAAAAATTGGAATTTTTTTTTTTTAAACTTACCTGAACCCTTGTTGCTAGGCAGTCTTCCTAATCTGCCTCTTCCTATTCCGCGGCGTGTCCTGTTCCTCGGTGAGCGGCCCTGTTGCCTTCTGGGAACTGTGTGTGTGTTCCCAGAAAACCGCAGGGCCATTCAAAGAGCACCGCGCCGCTAGCGCGTGCGCAGTAGGAAACTGGCAGTGAAGCCGCAAGCCTCCACTGTCTGTTTCCCTTACTTAGGATGGCGGTGCCGGGACCCGAGAGCCGAGGGATGGGTCGACCTCGGGCGGCCGACATCGCGGGCACCCAGGACATGTAAGTGTACTTATTTAAAGTCAGCAGCTACAGTGTTTGTAGCTGCTGACTTTAAAAAAAATGTTTTTTCTGGCCGAAATCCCGCTTTAATAGAGGTTTCCTTACTGGACAGGCTGGAATACTAGCATTATTGACCAGTAACAGTGCTACATGCAGTATGTATAGTATGTAAATATATATGATGAGTGCACAAAACTGAATTCTCCACTGCTGAGTACAAGAAAAGCAATGATGGTACATGTTCTGCCTTATTGCATGAAGGTCTGAAGCAGAGATCTACGTTTAGAATACGACTAAAATTGACCTACATGAACCGTCTTTTTGGACAAACCTAGATAGCAAGGATAACTTGCCACAAATTAGAAAAAGTAATTTTCAAACTTGCAGCTTAATTACTTGCTATCTGGGCAGTAAGTGCTCCTCCCTAGGCCATATCAATGTAAACATATTGACATGTTTTTAATTTTACACACAATTTAGAAATAAATAAGTCCATTTAAGTTCATCCATCCTTTTAGTAGACTGCTCAGTGTCAATCCTTATAACAGATGGCTCACAGGGAATCTTTAATAACCCAGATAGTAAGTATAACTTGCCACAAATTATTGGCAGTGTTGAACTGTAATGCTCTATACACACGGTCGGACATTGATTAAAACTTGTACTCAGCTAAAACCTGTTAAAGTAAGCACCTGCCTGGTGAGTAATGTTCCGTACACACGGTCGGACTTTGTTCGGACATTCCGACAACAAAATCCATTGTTTTTTTCCGACGGATGTTGGCTCAAACTTGTCTTGCATACACATGGTCACACAAAGTTGTAAGAATTTCCAAACGTCAAGAACGCGGTGACGTACACCACGTACGACGGGACTATAAAAGGGCAGTTCAATACCAAGCGCGGCACCCTTTGGGCTCCTTCTGCTAATCTCGTGTTAGTAAAAATTTAGTGAGAGACGATTCGCGTTTTTTCAGACTCGTGGTTTTCAGATAGTATTTCTGGTGTTCAGTTTTTGCTTGTGGGTTTGTATCTGTTCTTCAGTGCGTGCAGTGAGTTCCCATTGATTTTTCATTGTGTTCTTGTCCGTTCGTTACTGATTTTCAGATCGCTCTTCACAGGCCTTGCTGTTCTTCAGTGTGTTCTGTTACTTCGTTCTGACCAGCTGACCGTTTTCTAGCCATGTTGCGTGCACGTACTCATCGTAGAGTTCGTGCTGTGCGGGGGCTTGGTGTTGGGGTTCTTACTTTGACACAAGCCCAGTCAATGAACAGGGCGAGGAGGAGTTCATGGACCAAGAATTGGTTGCTCCAGCGTGACCAATTCTGTCACATGCCTTTGCTCTGTGAGATCCGTGAGAATAATCCTGACGGTTTCAGGAACTTTCTCAGGATGACGGACCCCGTTTTTTCACCGTTTGCTGGCTTTGCTGACCCCTTATATCAGCAGGCAGGATACCTGCATGAGGCAAGCCATCACTGCGGAGCAGAGGCTAGTCGACAAGTTGCGGTACTTGGCGACAGGGAGAAGCCTGCAGGACCTCAAGTTCTCGACAGGCATCTCCCCCCAGGCTCTGGGGATCATTATCCTGGAGACCTGTTCTGCCATCATTCAGGTCCTGCAGAAGGAGTATATTAAGGTAAGATTTTTATCCTTTAACATCACATTTTATTGTATTTAATGTTTGATAATATATTGTATGTGTTTCCTCATTCCCTAATTACCATGATTGTAATATGCTGTGAATGTCCCCTTTGTCCTCATGCATGCTGGATTTAAAAAGATTTTTTTTGTCCTTCATACATATTTGCCTTCACTTACCTCCCCAGCATGCTCTCCTGGGCCTATATCCACCTCGTCTAGTCACTTAACAATGTATTTTGTCAGCTCCATAGTGGTGCGTTACCCTAAATACTCCCTAAAATGTGTAAAAATGTAATTTGTGCTTTAAATTCAGGCAGAGTGCCAGAGGTTTTTTTTTTTGGGGTCCCAAAATCATTTGGAACCCTCCCTCCCCCCCGAACTGCTAAGTCAGCTGATACCAATCCTCTATCTGCTGACTTTGCCCAACCCATACACACTATATACCCACCTCTTTTGTGGTCACATTTATTTTATGGATGAATTCCCCAAAGCATGTAGTGTAAGGGCTTGCCTGAATACTTTCAAATGGTAATGAAAAAAGTTTTTGTTTCCCATTATTATCTTGATAGGTAATAGCAGAATGTAAAAATGTGCTAAAATGTGTACAGTGTGTATTTATCTCTTTGTATTATGACACTTCTTACCTGTCCAGTGGGCTGCCAATAGTGTAAATAAGGAGGGGCTAGCCAAAGTAATACACATTATTTAGGCATTCATCTCTCAATGAAGTGGAGAGGGTTACCTGTCCAAAACATCTCCCTCCCCCCCCTAAAATTTTTAAAATGGCCCATGAGAGGGGGTGAGGAATCTGATAGGTGGACCTTATACCTTTGTCTTTAAATACTCCCTAAAATAAATGTTATACTGATGTTGGCCAAGAATGTTTGTGTCCAATCTGCTTTCAATGTTTATGTGCAAAATGATTCAATTTGTTTTTCTTGTTTGACTCCACAGTGGGACGATGTGGGAAACACATCCACATCGTCCCACCCCCCAACTCGGGGTCATACTATTATAAGTACAAGGGGTTCAATAGTATTGTGGTGTCGACTACTTACAAGTTCCTGTATGTGGACGTGGGAAAGAATGGCCGGATGTCAGATGGTGGAGTCATCGCCCACACGGCGTTCTACAGGCGTCTCCAGAATGGCAGCTTGGGCTTGCCACCTCCAGAAGACAATGCGGAAGGACTCCCATTCGTCTTCTTTGCGGATGAAGCGTTTGCGCTGGGGGACCATCTTATGCGGCCATTCCCTATGAGGACCCTCACCCCGGACCAGAGGGTTTTTATTTACCGGCTGGACAGAGCCAGAAGAGTGGTGGAGAACACGTTTGGAATAATGGCCAGCCGGTTCTGCTTATTTCTTACACCTATACACATGGCGGAATATAAACTCAATCACCATCACCATCATCATCCTGGCTTGCTGTGTTCTCCACAATTTTTTAAGGAGAAATTCTGTGAACTATGCTGCCTCAGTTGGACCTGAGGCCAGAATTCATATTAATGAAACAACCCTAACGGCGCTTGAAGCTGGCCGTCCTGGCTTGCCCCCCCCCAGAGTGCCAGTGAGGTCCGTTTAAGATACATGGAATACTTTGCGGGTAGGGGGGCCATCGATATGCCAGACAATGTCTGAGACATTTTTTAAATAAAAATATATTTTAAACTGAACAAATATTTGCTTGGATTTACTGCTTGCCTTTCTTTTAGCTGACCATGACCGAAATTTGGGGAGTCCTGAAAATGGCGTGATTGTGTAAAATTAGAAAGCACTGTTGGGTGTTATTTACTAAAGGAAAATACACTTTGCACTACAAGTGCACTTGAGACTGCACTGAAACTGCACTTGTAGTGCAAAGTGGATTTGCCTTTAGTAAATAACCCCCATTGTCACTGAAAACAACAACTTAATACTACAAAAAATGCTTTTGAGCATTGAAAGAAGAAGCCACACATTGTTGATTATCAATCTTTTTAATCAAAGCACAATCACATGTGCGTTTCTAAAAGGGTTTTTGAACAAACCAACATGTTTGTTGTATAACAATTTTTGAGGTCACATTAATAAGTAGAAATTGCCTTTGAAGGTAAAACAGGCATGTTTTAAACAATAAAAAAATATACAACTCTGGAACTTACAAAGTTCAAATTTTATAGAAAGTAAAGGCAATATCAGACATGAGTATTTATAAACTGTGTTTGATATTGCGTTCAGCAGATGGGGTGATATCACCCCTGGAAAAGCCAAATTTTGAAGATGTACACAAATTGCCTAATGTCAACATGTGCTAGCTGCCATCATGTAGGATAAATGGACGTGTTTTGTGGGTGCAAACCCTTCCTCTCAGCTACTTTATTATTGAGGAAGGGGTTGCACCCACAAAACGCGTACATTGATCTCCCGTGATGGAAGATAGCACATGTTGACACACTGTGTGCACCTTCAAAATTTGGCTTTTCTATAATATGTCACAAATTAGTAATAAAAACAACAATAAACCTGCAATAAGTTAGGGTTTTCTGGGTGTTTTATATTCTCCCTAAAACATCAATGATGTTGTTCATTTTGTTTTGAACATCATTGATGTTTTGCTTTATGTTTTCTAAATCCCTATTATACCCCATTATCTCTTCCCGATGAGGATCTGGGCACTTTCACTTGTGAAATTACATTCCTCTTACACAACATCACGATCACCTAAAATAAAAAATAAAAGGGCGTGGCCTGGAGAGTGATGGGGTAGAACGGGTTTAGTGAGAGCTCCGCTTGCCCATACAATCCTGTTGTAATCCGGGCGATCCTAACCCCTCTGCAGTCATCAACAAGCCTGCTTTATTCCCGACCTGGCCATCGGACTAATCCAGCCGTCTGGAGCGTCATCCGCGGCCGCGATCGCCGGATCTCCCCGCCCGGGGAAGGCCTGTAGGACAGACCGTGGCTTCGGCCTAGTCTGTGGAGCGGCGGCCATCTTACTGCACCCGGCGGCGGCTCCAACACAATTTCTGGCCGCATCCTGTTCCCCAGAGACCCCTGATTAGCTGCCCTGGCCACCGGACCACCTATGGACACTACCACAGCAACTTTGTGCCCTGTAGAGGCTGGCTGGAGGGTCTGAGGCCGACCTGCTGCCTGGAGTGGCGGCCATCTTGCTACACCCGGCGGCAGCTCCTGCACATTTCCCTGCCACATCTTGCTCCCCAGAGACCCCGGGCTGCCTGTCCTGGCCACCGGATCACCTGTGGGCACTGCCGCAGCATTTCTACACCCTGTGACAGCTGGCTGGAGGGTCTGGGGCCCCGACCTGGTCTCTGGAGCAGTGGCCATCTTGCTGCACCCAGGATCACCTCCGCCCCTGCAACTTACTTGTGGAAGATTCTTAAAGCAGCATCAGCAGCAGGTCTTTAAGCCTACGGACTTCTTCACATGCACCGCCGATCATCCCGGCCAGCCAGAGGAAGGGGTAAGAAGTTGAAATTTCCCCCCGAACCGGTGGAGACAGAGGCGGCCTGTGTGGGCCACGTGGGGCCCGGGAGGCGAGACAGTGGCAACATGGCGTCCCAGACAGAGCAGCCAGAGCAGTCCCCTTCTACACAGCCAGGCCTGGCTGATGTCTTGGCTGCTATAGGAAATTGCCAAGCCTCCCTTACTACCCTTACCTCCAAGGTAGATGCTGTGCAATTAGATGTTGGTCTAATAAGGCTGGACATGGATAAAATAAGGGGCAGACTTTCTGTTGCGGAACAGCATCCGTGGCAAGTGGAGGACACTGTAGAGTCTCATGGAGCAGACTTAAGGGCCCTGCAAACCAAAATTAGAGCACTGGAATATAAATCCGAAGATGCAGAAAACCGTAATAGGAGGAACAACCTCCGTATTGTAGGTCTGGCGGAGGGAGCTGAGGGGAAATGTCCGACGGAGTTTATTGAAGGCCTCCTACGTTCCCTCCTACCAGGGGCTCAATTTTCACCTTTCTATGCGGTGGAGCGGGCTCACCGGATCCCTCCCAAGCCGGGCCCCCCTGGAGCACCACCAAGCACATTTATCCTAAAGTTTCTGAACTTCCGTGACAGGGATGAAGTGCTCCGGGCTGCTAGAGTGCAGGGAGAAATATGCCATCAAAATAACAAGCTACTTATCTTCCCTGACTACTCTGTAGAAACTCAAAAGCTCAGACGCTCCTTTGACCAGGTGAAGGCAGCCATGCGTCTTAAGGGCATTAGATACAGTGTTCTGTTTCCAGCACGATTGAGGGGTCAAGACGGGGAAACTACCAGATTTTTTACCTCCCCCAGGGATGCTAACGCATGGCAACGCTGCAACATGCTCTTCTGTTCTTCTGCTCTGAGTATTGGCCGTTGATTGTTCAAACTTTGACAGGGGATTTAATCTTGCACCCGTTGTGCCTTTTGTATTCTCTGTCAGTATACAGTATAAGTGTTGTGCCCCTGGCTATGCCAGGTGATATCTACTCTCAAGCTTGCCACTGTTTGAATCTACTGTGGGATAACCTTTTTTGCCCTTTACAAGATGTTCCTGAGATGTTGGGACCTTTTAGAGATGAAGATTACCTATGTTTAATGACTTACTGCAGCAATGACTTGTTTGGCTCTCTTGGAAGCTCAGATTTCAGTAATTCCTGAAGGAGGGTCACTGGCGGACTCTAGTGACCATTACACGTATTGCAGGTTCACTTCTCCCTCTTCTTTCACTTGCAAGTGATATACACCTTTCATTATGACTGCCTAGGCTGGAATTCCACTCTGGGAGACAATCAATGGCTAACCGCATAGGAAGGAGAAAGCACTTTGCCAGATTGACTGCCTAGAGTATGGCATACCCTGTCTTCCTGAGCTACAGGATGATCCTCCTCATTTATCCTAAACAGAGAACATATTTTATTTTATTTTTCTATTTTTTCTATTCTTCATGTGCTGCTAGTTTAATCCACACATCTACTCACCCACATCCGAAATGGTCCGAAATGAGACGGTCCGAAATAACCTTTGTTGGTTGGAACGCTATTTCTCTCCTAATTCCTACTGGTGGCGGAGTCTCTCGTCACCTTACGTGGACAATCCTCTCCACTAAGGGTCTACACCCAATGGTTCACGCTCCCTGAACTTGGGGTTTTATTTTTCTTTTTTGATGTTTGGGGAACAAGGCATTCCTAGGTTGGGGTGGGGGATGCGGGGTGGGGGGCGGAGTTTAATGCTGGGTTTGTTTTTGTTAACACTATTTTGTTGTTTCAGGTGCTTTAGATATGACGCATGTTTGAAAAGAACCATTTACACAGTGCTATGTAGAATAATATATGTGTGGCTGGACTGGGATGCTACCTGTCTGGTGTGTTACATAACTGCATATCCACTATACCTCATACTCCATGGCTGAGATAAAGGTAATTTCATGGAACGCTCAAGGGTTTAATACTGCTGTTAAGCGTTCCCTGGTGTTTCGTTTCCTTCGCTCCCACAACCCGCAGATCTGTATTCTCCAGGAGAAAACAAAACGGTATGCCTTAGGAAAGCCTGGGTGGGCCTTAATTATCACTCCACCTTTTCCACCTATGCCCGAGGGGTTAGCATCCTGGTCCACAAGACACTACCGTTTAGGCTGATTGAGGTTAAAACAGATAAAGAAGGGAGATTTGTTGTTATACATGCTAATATATTTGATAAGAATGTGGTACTAGTTGGGCTTTACGTTCCTCCGGCAGCATCTGGCAGGGTCCTTCACGAGATCATGCAAATAGCGGTGCAATTTGATACCGCATTGGTATACCTCATGGGGGACTTTAACATGGTACCACTGGTGGAACTTGATCGGCTGCAATCCTCGGCTCGGGACACCCTGGACCTCAGGCAGTGGGCCGAAACTTTTGCCCTCACTGACGTCTGGAGGCACTTGTACCCGACATTGAAAGTTTTCACCTGTCATTCAGCCTCACACAAAACGCTATCTAGAATTGATCTTGTCTATGCTTCAGGCCCTGCATTACAATATGTACATGACCTATCTGTGCTTCCCAGGGGAATTTCAGATCACGCACCATTGTGCTTGACACTGACGCTGTCTGTTCCACCAGGGACTCGCCTGTGGCGTTTATCCAGATTTTGGGCTAATGATGAGAGACTGTTGGAACCCCTAACGGCCTCTATCTGCAATTTCTGGATGGACAATGCTGATTCAGCTGCCCCTCCTGTTGTATGGGACTCATTTAAAGCTTGGATACGAGGGGAGTATGGGCATAGTATCACTCGGCTCAAACGTGAATCTACTCGCTCCTTGAGTGAGCTGGAGGCGCTGGCAGGCAGGTTGGAGGCTGAATACGTTTCTGCTCCTGGGGAGGACCGGTATAGGGCGTGGAAAAAGGCCCTGCGTGACCTATCCACCACTAGGATGGCCCAGACAGACAAGGCTTTGTTATACTCCGCTCAACGCGTGTTCGAGCATGGTGGTAAAAATGGGAAGCTTCTTGCGTGGCTGGCTAAGGGAAACATACCTTCAACCCCCATAGGCTCCATTAGAGACAATACTGACCAGATCCTTACTGCCCCTGCTAATATTAACGACCGTTTCCGAGAATACTTTCAGGAGGTTTACTCCTCTAGAGATGTTGCATCGGATTCATCCATGTCCTCTTTTTTTGACTCCCTGTCTATCCCTGTGTTGTCTGAGGAAGCAAGGGAGGGGCTGGAGGCTGACATCACACTTGAGGAGATACAGGTTGCCATGGGACATCTCAAGGGAGGGAAGGCCCCGGGTGCAGATGGGTTACCATCTGAATTTTACTCCAATTTTTCTGAACTACTGGCCCCTAAGTTGACTTCACTGTTTTCTAAATTTGCAAATCTGCCAGCCCTACCTGACTCAATGAATGAGGCGGTTATTGTACTGGTTCCTAAACCAGGAAAGGACCCTCTTGACTGCGCATCATATAGGCCCATCTCGTTGCTTAATGTTGATGCCAAGGTCTTTGCTAAGGTCTTGGCCACCCAACTATCCCATGTAATAGAAGACCTAGTGGGTATAGACCAGACGGGATTTATGCCAGGCAAGGGCACAGATATTAATATTAGGCGCCTATTCCTTAACTTAGCAACATCGCATGACAACACGGGGTCCAGGGTTATTGCCTCTTTAGATGCCGAGAAGGCTTTCGACTCTGTTGAATGGAAATTCTTATGGGAAACTTTGCGTAGATTTGGATTCGGTCCTAAATTTATTCACGGAGTACGATTGCTGTACCGATCCCCACGGGCACGGGTTCGCACCAACAATTGGGTCTCAGACTCCTTTGCTCTGTTTCGTGGTACGAGGCAGGGATGCCCCCTTCCCCCAGCCTGTTCGCCCTGGCGCTGGAGCCTCTGGCAATTGCCATTAGGAGTGCACCGGACATTCTGGGCCTGCGGGTGGGTATGATGGAAGAGCGCCTCTCCCTCTATGCCGACGACGCATTATTGTACCTTAATGATGCTGGACCCTCTCTTCAAGCTGCCCTGCGTATTTTTGACAGTTTTGGTGGACTCTCGGGAGTTAAGATAAATTGGACCAAATCAGTCCTATTTTTTATAGATGATGAGGTTAACTCTGGACCCTTCTCCTCCCCACTACAAAGGGTTAGGGAATTTAAATATCTTGGAGTTGTGATCACTAGGAATCTCTCTGATTTTATCGTAAAAAGCCTGACCCCTGTCCTGAACACCTTACGTTCGAAATGTGCTGCCTGGGAGAATCTTCCTCTGAATCTTCTTGGTCGCATTAGTCTCCTTAAGATGATGATACTGCCCAAATTTAACTATCTGTTTAGGAATTGCCCGGTCTGGGTCCCCGCCTCGTTTTTTAGGGAGATTGACCTATAGTGGGTTCCTTTATTTGGTCGGGGAGAAACCCTAGGTTGGCTCGTACTACGTTATGTTTACCTGCAGACATGGGTGGACTTGCCCTCCCAAATTTCCAGTTATATTTTTGGGCAGCCATGTTGGTGACGGTACACTGGTGGTTCCAGGGTTCTAGATCAAATGTGGCAACCTGTCTCAAGGCGAATATTTTGGGTTCCCTGACGGACCTTCGGAAATTTCCCTATAGAGGACCCAAGGCATATTGTGAGATCCCTGGGCCTACTAGAGCAACTTGGAGAGTATGGGAAGCGGCTAGGCGCAGATACTTGAGACCTGGCCAATTGTCTCCAGCTCATCCCCTATGGGGGAACCCACGACTTAAACACTTCCGTATGATACCGGACCCACAGGTGTGGGCCAGATATGGTGTAACCTTGTTGGAACACGTAATGTCTGGGGGTCAACTGCTCTCCTTGCATGAGCTTACGGCTAAATTTGGACTGCCCCGTTGGATGGGGTTCCGGTACCTAAAGCTGAGACATGCGGCCAGGGCTCAATTCCCGCAAACTCCCCTGTTACAGACGGACCCCATCGAAGATCTCCTATCTCCTGGAGACTTGTCTAAACCCCTATCCTCTCTATATAATGCGTTGCTGGGAAGAGATTCCCCTAAGATTAATGAATTATGGGAAAGATGGCGGGCTGATATCCCGTCGCTGGATAGGGAGGGATGGGAGGACTGTCTAGAGTATGGCCCGAAATTAGTGATAGCATCCAAGGACAAACTGATTCAAGTTAAATTTATACACAGGGTCTACTATACCATGCAGAGACTCCATCGCATATTTCCTGATAGAGACTCCATGTGTCCTAAATGCAAAGTCCATATAGGCACATTTATGCATATGTTCTGGGAGTGCCCAGTTGTTGCACTGTTTTGGACTAAGATTATAAGTGAAATCAACTCCAGATTGCAGACCTCTATTCCGCTCTTGCCGGCCATGGCGTTGCTGGGGATACATGATGATGAGCAAAGGCCATATCATCTTAAATTACTGATTTCCTTCCTTCTTTTCTATGCCAAAAAAGAAATACCATATATACTCGAGTATAAGTCGAATTTTTCAGCACATTTTTTTGTGCTGAAAGTGCCCCCCTCGACTTATACTCGAGTCAAGCACTTTTCTGCAGCAAAAAATTTCATTTTCCGAACCGACTTTGGGGCCCTGTATCTAAGGGCCACTTAGTGCTAGGAACCCCAAATTTGGCGTGCAAACCCAGTGGACCTGGTACCATAACATATCCAAAGCACCAAGTGGCCCCGAGACACAGGGCACCAAATCCAGTTCGGAAAATGTCATTCTCTGCTACAGAAAAGTGCTTGACATTTTCTGAACCGATTTTTGGGGCCCTGTATCTCAGGGCCACTTGGTGCTAGAAACCCCAGCTTTGGACATTTTATGGTGCTAGTTCCACTGGGTTTGCGTCCATCTGCAGCAATGTCATTTTGGGACCCTTTGGGTTTAGTGACCCCAAATTTTGGCTGCAGCTAGGGGGCATCTAGGAACCCTTAACTACCGAGTTTGAAGTTCGGGGGACCTATGGCTGCAAATGGGCACAGTGAGGCATGCAAATGGGCACAGTGAGGCTGCAAATGGGCATTGTTGACCCTCTTTTCCACTTACAGTAGCTGTGCATTTCTCACCCTCGTCTTATACTCGGGTCAATAAGTTTTTCCCATTTTTTGGTGGTAAATTAGGGCCTTGACTTATACTCGGAACGACTTATACTCGAGTATATACGGTACTCATGAAATGGATAGATTCTTCCCCTCCATCCTTTTCAGCCTGGGAGGCACAGATTGAGGCAGTAATCCCCATGTATAAAATGACATATATAAACCGTGGCTGTCTGTGGAAATTCGAAAAAGTTTGGGCTCCGTGGATGGCCTCGTAGAGAAACATTCAGTTCATTACGTTTATTTGCCCCAATAGGGAAGGGTTTTGGAGGGTGGAGATTGGACGGTACTTGTTGAGAATGGTACTATTAACCTTACGTATTGTTTGCGGGTTTTGCATATTCATTTCCCTATCCTCAAATATGTAATCTACGTATGTAATGTATTGTACTCTGTTGAATGGTATTCTGTAACTCTGATTATCTATTACAACAATAAAGCACCACTGTTTTTGTTAAAAAAAAAATAAAAAATAAAAAACACACCATGTATTATAAATATGCAGGCATCCATTTCTTACCTGAGGCTGTGGTCGCAGACACTCACCTGTTGTGGTGACAATTTCTATAACAACTCCCTCCTCCTCCTCTGGTTGGGTTTGGGGGATTTCCCCTTCTTCCTGAGGTCTGTGGTCTCTTCTGATGAGTGGTGTCCTCCGAGACTTTTCTCTCCTATGTTAAAATAAATAGGTATGCTTAGCACAGATATTTGATGGCATAAATAGAAATCTGAAACATTGCTTGGAAGTGGGGTACAATTGTCTGTTTTGGCAGAGTTCCAAGATGAAAAAATATTTTTATCCTTTGTCAAGCTTGAATACTTACCTGTTGTGTGCAAGCTTCACAGATGGAGACACCCCTATAGTATACACTGGAGCACCTGTGTGGGTCTAGTGCTCCAGCGTCCAGATGTGTAAACAGCTGATGAGTGTCCTCTCCTTACACAGAATCTAGTTTGGATTTCATTCTAGTTACAAACCCATCTAGACAACAAACTTATTTTAAGAGAAGTAGGGCATAAAAAATGTATTGAACTGCATCTGAACAAAACATGGTGTTTTAGTGGCCGAACGAACAATGTTTCCTACGAATGAATAATGTGTCCATGAACATAAAAGTTGCCATTTTAAACTGTACAATAGTAAAGAAAAGCACATGGAGCAGCACGAACGTAAGAAAAATAAAGAATACGAACACAGGACAACTACTTACTTTTTTGCAGCACTCTCCTGATCCTTCTATACTGATCGTGCTCCCTTAATTTGAGGTCTAACCACTGCTTCCTCAGTTGATCCTTGGATCGTCGTACCCCAAAATTCCTGTGCAGACTCTTCACAACTTTCGCCATGATCTTGGCCTTTCTCACATTTGGGTTGGGGTAAGGTCCATACTTCCCATTATAGTCGCCCCTTTTCAATATGTCGACCATCTCCACCATCTCAACAAAGGCCATATTTGAGGCCTTAAATCTTCTCCTGCGGGATCGTGACGTTTCTGGCCCTGGGCTTTCCTTCTCCTCCTCGTTGCTGTAATTATCACGCACCTGTTGTGTCTCTGCTATGTGCTCTTCCCCACTGCGCCGAAAGAGAAGGGGCGGGGAATAGACTAGAAAGAACGTTAGGGGCGGGCGGAGTTTCACGCATGCGCAGTGTATATAAAGCGTGACACGCGTGCGTCGTACGTACGATCTGTGAGCAGAGGAAGGAGTATCGGAATCGCCGATCTTGATAACGAAGGTAACATTTAAACTTGGGCCTATACTGCTTATAGATTGAGGCCTATATTGGGACAAGAGTAGGAGACTTTAGCCTGACATTAGGGTTTGTCTTGTGTATTGCATATAAAATGGATGGCTTCAATGACCACAACTTCCTCCCCCTGTTCATAGACAAGTACAGGGAGCTGCCCTGTCTGTGGCAGGTCAAACACCCGCATTATAATCATAAACAAAAGAGGCAGGCAGCGCTGGAGAAACTGCTGGAGTTGGTGAACCCGGTGGTCCCCACGGCAACCATCCCCTATTTAAAAGCCAAAATTGGTGGCCTGAGGAGCACATATCTTAGGGAGCGCAAGAAGGTCCAGGATTTCCAGAGATCCGGAACTGCAGCATATGACATTTATGTACGCAGGCTGTGGTACTATGAGAGACTGCGATTTCTGACAGACCAGACTGAAGTCAGGGAATCCCTCTCAACCCTTCCTTCCACTCTTCCTTCCACCCTATCTTCCACCCCAGCTGAGGCTTCCGATGTCCAACCTGGGACTTCCAGCCAGGAAGAAGTGGAGGAGCCCAGCTTGAGCCAGGTATAGCATTGTTGTACAGATTTCTGGTTAATAAATAAATGATGTTTACTAGAGGTTATTATTGATCACTAATTGATGATTTAATAAAGTGTTTTACATATCAATAGACAGTAGTGGGCAAAAATAATTGGGACAAGAATGAAAAATGCTGGGCTCAGAATGATGGTCTTTTATATTTGTTAACATTCAATTTGCAACAGTCATGAGATGAAAATTGTGTGTGATTGATGAAGAAAAAACAAAAACTATGTCTCTTTTTCATACACAGGAAGACCTCAGCCAGGAGGAGGCTGTGGAATGTGGCACACAGGAGGAAGCTGTGGAATGTGGCAGCCAGGAGGAGGTTTGGGTTAGTGGCAGCCAGGAGGTGGCAGGGCCCAGTAAGAGCCTCACAGAATCCCAGCTTCCTCCCCTCCACCTTCCAAACAAAAGACCCAGGAAGGGGAGTAACGTGGAGGATTCAGCACTCAGGCTGATTCAGGAGGCTTCTGCGCCCCTCAGAGCCACCCCCACTCGTGAAGACGCCTTTGCCTGCATGGCTGCCACCAAACTGCAGGACATGCAGGAGGACAAATGCCTCATGTGTGAGGAAATCCTTTATAAAACATTAACTAAGGGGGTGTATCACACCCAATACCCACCTGTGTGAGTTGCATTATCCTCCTCCTCCTCCTGCCACAACTTCACCACCACAGACACAGCGTGGAAGGAAGAGTGGAAGGAAGACAAGAAAGTGATGACCTGGGTTCAGTCTGGTCTGACAAAAGATGCAGGCTCTTGTATGACCACAGTCTGGGGACATACATGTCATCTGCTGCTGTTCATGATCTCTTGGGCTTCTGGACAAGATTGTACTCCCTTATATATGGACTCCTCAGGCCACTTTTGCCTGAAAATTTTTGATGTGTGCCCTGGGGGCCAAAGGCTTCGCCAATTTCTGCAGTTTCTCCAGCGTTGCCTTCCCTCTTTCTTTGGTTAAGACCCCTTAATAAATGTTTTTTTTTTTTTTTTAATAATACTCGCCTATGTGTGTTTTCCTTCAAAAAGGACAGTTTGTTTGTGAGGAGGCAGGTACATTTCAAAAATACAATGTGAAATTAACAAGACACCAACACCAAACAATCTTCTTGAGATTAAATAATACAAGATAATAATGGTGTTGTGGTAACTTGACACACAAAACACACCCAAAACTATTCTGGAGTTAAAAAAAATAAATAAAAAAATAACCGGAGATCAGGATTTAAAAAAAAAATAAAAAAATCTAAAAACATAAAAACAAAATTTTTTTTCGGAAGATGTGACAAATCAAAATATTATATTAATGAAATCACAATAAATACCGTAATAAAGAAAGAAGTTTGTGAGAAGTCTGTGTGAATATGAGCAGCAAAACAACTTCATTCTTCTAGCATTATAAAGAAGAAGAGGGTGCGCTGCATTAAACAATTTAAAACATTGCACCGTGACAAAAGTGCTATATCCATTACGAACGCTAATTTTACCAGGCCGAGCAGTTCTGTCTCGGAATTTATTCTGAGAATGCGTGGCACTTTGTGCGTCAGAATTGTCCACACACGGTCAGAATTTACGCAAACGGATTTTGTTGTCGGAAAATTTTATAGCCTGCTCTTAAACTTTGTGTGTCGGAAATTCTGATGGAAAAAGTCCGATGGAGCCCACACATGGTCGGAATTTCTGATTGCACATTTTCCATTGGAAAATCCGACCGTGTGTACAGGGCATAAGTCTTGTTACTTGCTGCACATTTTCACTGGTAAGTTGTACCAGTGGCGTAGCGTGGGTTGTCAGCACCCGGGGCAAGGCAAGTAATTTGTGCCCCCTAACCTGCGGACTTTTAGCACCCAAGAATGGGGGCCCAGGTTCCTCCACTCACAGCCTGAGCGTATGATTGGATGCCCGCAGCTTTTTATTATTGGTTAGATCTGAGATATCTCTTCGATTACAGTAGTCAAAGAGATATCTTCTCAGTATCAACCAATAATAAAATTCTGCGGGCAGCCAATCAGAGGCTTAGGTTGCAAATAACGAGGAACACCTATATACAGCAGAGCAGGCAGCCAAAAATAAACCAGACATAACGGTTGTGTATATTATTTAGTGATAGCTATACTACAGGAGACGGTCAGAAACTGCAGGCATACTATAGAAGATGGCCAGTGACTGCAGAGATTCTACAATAGACAGTAAGAGACTGCAGACATAGTACAGGAGATGGTCAGAGACTGCAGAAATAGTACAGGAGATGGTCAGAGACTGCAGACATACTACATGAGATGATCAGAAACTGCAGACATACTACAGGAGACTGTCAGAAACTGCAGACATACTACAGGAGACGGTCAGAGACTGCAGACATACTACAGGAGATGGTCAGAGACTGCAGACATACTACAGGAGACGGTCAGAGACTGCAGACATACTACAGGAGATGGTCAGAGACTGCAGACATAGTACAGGAGATGGTCAAAGACTGCAGATATACTACAGGAGACGTTCAGAGAGTGCAGACATGGTACAGGAGGTGGTCAGAGGCTGCAGACATACTACAGGAGACGGTCAGAGACTGCAGACATACTACAGGAGATGGTCAAAGACTGCAGACATACTACAGGAGATGGTCAAAGACTGCAGACATACTACATGAGATGGTCAGAAACTGCAGACATACTACAGGAGACTGTCAGAAACTGCAGACATACTACAGGAGACGGTCAGAGACTGCAGACATACTACAGGAGATGGTCAGAGACTGCAGACATACTACAGGAGACGGTCAGAGACTGCAGACATACTACAGGAGACGGTCAGAGACTGCAGACATAGTACAGGAGATGGTCAAAGACTGCAGATATTCTACAGGAGACGTTCAGAGAGCGCAGACATGGTACAGGAGGTGGTCAGAGACTGCAGACATACTACAGGAAATGGTCAGAGACTGCAGACATACTATATGCAGGGAGTTTTTTTTTTATCAGAGGATAAGTCCAGGACCTTAACCACACCACCACCGCCTAACAGTGGGAGAGCCTTAATGGGGCATTGTTAAATACTAGTGATGCATTCTGCACAGAGTGCAGCGTTCAGGAGTGCAGTACATACAGAGTTCATGAGTGTACTGCGTACAGAGTGCAAAGATCAGGAGTACCGCAAGAACAGAGTGTAAACTTTAGGAGAGTGCTAGGTACAGAGTTCAGAGTGCACTTCATACAAAGTGAAGAGCTCAAGAGTGCACTGCAAACAGAGTTCAGGAGTGCACTGCGTACACCGTGCAGACTTCAGAGGTGCACTACGTACAGAGTGCAAACATTAGGAGTGCGCTATATATAAAGAGAAAAGATTAGGATCCTACTACGTACAGAGTGCAAAGTTCAGGAGAGCGCTAGGTACAGAGTGCAGGGTTCAGGAGTGCACTATATACAGAGTGAGGAGCTCAAGAGTGCACAGAGTTCAGAAGTGCGCTACGCAGAGTGAGCAGAGTTCAGAAGTTCAGAAGTAGAGAGTGCACTGCAGAGTTCATGAGTGTGCTACGTACAGATTGCAGGGCTCAGGAATGCATGTCTCACAGGACAGTTTACAACCTCCTTCCAGTAAGAGCTCTTTTCTCACCCCCAATTCCTCTCTTCCCTACCTACAAAGTATCAGAGAGAGGGGCTGCTACAGAAAAGCAACTACAACTTACAGCAGGAGTGCAATGTTAGGTGGGGACAGGGGGCATTAGTGCAAAAGGGGGTATAGGCGATGATATTGGTGCCAAGTTAATGGGGCATTGGTGCTAAATGGGGGGGTGGCAATGTGCTAATTTCTAACTTGGGGGAGAGTTGGAACATTGGTGCTAAGTGGGGGGAGGGGGGAATTGGTGCTAAGTGGGGGGAGTGGGGGGGGGGTGTTTGGGATAAGTGGGGGGAGAGGGGGGCACCTTGGGATGAGTGGGGGATATCAGGGATACATGGGAGGATAGGAGAAACATTTGGGATAAGTGGTGGGACAGGAGGGACTTTGGGGATAAGTGGGGGGGGGGAGAGGAACATTTGGGATAAGTGAGAGTAGAAGAGAGGCATTGGGGATAAGTGGGAGGAGAGGGGGGGCATTTGGGATAAGTGGGGGGGAGAGGGTGGACATTTAGGATAAGTGGGATAATGGGGATAAGTGGGGGGGGGGCAGGAGGAACATTGGGAGGGACATTGGGGATGAGTGGGGGGACAGGAGGAACATTGGGGGATAGGAGGAACATTGGGGGGACAGGAGGGACATTGGGGGGACAGGAGGAGCATTGGGGAGACAGGAGGGACATTGCGGATAAGTGGGGGGGCAGGAGGAACATTGGGGGACAGGAGGAACATTGGTGGGACATGAGGGACATTGGTGATAATTGGGGGGACAGGAAGAACATTGGGGGGACAGGATGGACATTGGGTATAAGTGGGGGGGGGGCAGGAGGGACATTGAGAATAAGTGGGTGATAGGAGGAACATTGGGAGGACAGGAGGAACATTTGGGAGGACTGGAGGAACATTTGGGGGGACAGGAGCAACATTTAGGAGGACAGGAGGGACATTGGGGATAATTGGGGGGACAGGAGGGACATTTGGGGGACAGGAGGAACCTTTGGGGGGACAGGAGGAACATTGGGGATAATCGGGGGGACAGGAGGAACAGTGGGGAGACAGGAGGAACATTGGGGGACAGAAGGAACATGGTGGGGGGCAGAAGGAACATGGTGGGGGGCAGAATGAACATTGGGGATAATTGGGGGGACAGGAGGAACAGTGGGGAGACAGGAGGGACATTGGGTATAATTGGGGGGACAGGAGGGACATTAAGAATAAGTGGGTGAAAGGAGGAACATTTGGGATAAGAGGAACATTTGGGGGGACAGGAGGAACAGTGGGGAGACAGGAGGGACATTGGGTATAATTGGGGGGACAGGAGGGACATTGAGAATAAGTGGGTGAAAGGAGGAACATTTGGGATAAGAGGAACATTTGGGGGGACAGGAGGAACAGTGGGGAGACAGGAGGAACATTGGGTATAATTGGGGGGACAGGAGGGACATTGAGAATAAGTGGGTGAAAGGAGGAACATTTGGGATAATTCGGGGGACAGGAGGAACATTGGGGGGGACAGGAGGGACATTGGGGATAATTGGGGGGACAGGAGGAACATTGGGGGGAGAGGAGGAACATTTGGGGGACAGGAGAGACATTGGGGATAATTGGGGGGACAGGAGGAACATTGGGGGAACAGGAGGAACACTTGGGGGGACAGGAGGGGCATTGGGGATAGTTGGGGGGACAGGAGGAACATTGGGGGGACAGGAGGGCCATTGGGGATAATTGGGGGGACCGGAGGAACATTGGGGGGGACAGGAGGGGCATTGGGGATAGTTGGGGGACAGGAGGAACATTGGGGGGGACAGGAGGGGCATTGGGGATAGTTGGGGGGGACCGGAGGAACAGTGGGGAGAGAGGAGGGACATTGGAGATTAGTGGGGGAGATGGTGATGCTCTGTGTATGTGTGTAGTAGTGTACACTGTGACTACTGTACATCTCTGTCACATACCACAGTTCACTTGGTCAGGAAGATCCCCGGAGATGTCATTTCATTACATGTGCTGCTCTGTGGGACAGAGTAGGCGCCGCCATGCCAGTCCAAGACGGGCTGCCACAATAGGTAAAAGGGAAAATCCAGTCTGGCGCGGAGGAGGAGAAAAAGATGAAGACCAGGGCTCACACAGCAAGGCAAAGGCGGGACTCCCAGAGCAACCCAGCCCCTGCCACCGCACATGACACCCGTTCGTCCAATCACCGGGCAGCCGCTGCCCATCCCTGAGCAGCAACATTTGGGCTGGAGCGCAGCGAGTGACACCGTCCATAGGACGGAGTGACACTGGCACTGGATGCTGCGCTGCGCCCCCCCTAAATTTTGCGCCCGGTGCCACGGCCCCCCCAGCACCCCCCACGCTACGCTACTGAGTTGTACACTTGCAGAACATTTGAACCACAAGTTGTAGTTAACACTTTTTCAAATTTGCGTGCCAAGTCTTTAGCAAGAGCAAAGTTGCAGTGGTGAGCCTACAGCAAGTGCTCTAAAAGTCACAGTGACCCCTATGGTGGCATAACTATTGCACAACATAACTGAACCACAACTTGCAGGAGACTTGCAGAATGTTTGCAAAGAAAGTTGATCTGGTCCCGCAATGCGGACTTGCTGCAATTGTGCAACAAACGTGTGAAGCCTGGCAAGTTTAGCAATAGCTTATCAAGTCATTTGCCAACTTGCAGCACAATTGCTTGCTATCTGGGAAACAGTTCACTTTGAATACTTGAATATAGCGGCCAGCTCACAGCAAATCTTTATAGCAGACATTCACAGTGAATCTTTATAGTGGCCAGCTCACAGTGAATCCTTATAGCAGACAGCTCACAGTGAATCTTTATAGCGAACGGCTCAGAGTGAATCCTTATAGTGGATGACTTACAGTGAATCCTCATAGCAGATAGCTCACAGTGACTCTTTATAGTTGAACGGCTCACACTAAATCCTTATAGAGGACAGCTCACATGGAATCATTATAACAGATGACTCACGGTGAATCCTTATAGCAGACAGCTCACAGTGAATCCTAATGGCTTGGCTTACAGTGAATGGTGTCCCTAGGCATTATGCATATTAATTTTAAGAGACAATAATTCTTTTGATTCACAAACCATTGTCACATATTCTTAGGTGCTTATCTAGTGCTTTCTGATGGTTAATACAAGAAGAATTTAATATTTCTGCCATGTTTCAATATGTCAAATTTCAAAGAAAAGATCTGATGATTCAAGTGAAAGTGCTTTATGTGAACATTGAACATCATCTCTTTATTCTCTCCTCCACTGAACACTTCTATTCTGATATGACAATCCTTGCCATTTTAGTTCTGTCCTATTTTTGTAATGCGGCGGCATGAGCGAGTATAGTGATATTGAATATTAATGGAAAGGAGGCAGCCAATCTGCCAGTCACATACCTTGATGATAGCTGACCTCATTTGAAGCATACACTATTTTATGTCCCTATTACACATCTGTTTCTGAAAGCACATTAATGTCCGTATTGAAAATAAAAAAAAATTGAAGTTTTCTAAGATAGAATGTTACAGCCCACATCGATGGACAGAAAAAGAAAACTATTAAGCCTGCCCCACATGAAGAAAAGGCCTTTACTAATTAGCAAAAGCTCAAGCAGCATATGATAGAAGAAGGTGCAAGCTACTGACATAGCTGTCCTATTACCATGGAGGAATAGAAAGTCAGGTCTAAAGAAGGTATTTGCTTCACTGCTATGTACAGCCATGAGCTTCCATAGAATGTTTAATGCTAGTCTCTTTTGTCAGTAAAAAAAATCAATCTCGGCATGTGATATATGCCAAGATATCAGGCAAGAAATATGAACCAAGCCTCTGATGTCAGCCAAGATATCAGATAAAAAATATGATCACAGCCTCTGATAATAACTCTATTATTCTCAGCCTCTGGTATCAGACAATAGTCAGGAGATAGAATTCCCCCCTCTTCCACAATCCTAGAGGAATGAAAGAAGGGTTACCTTTTTCGTCACAACTGATAGATTGGGCAAAGGTCAATCTTTCAATTAAAGGATGTATCTACCTTAAACATATTTCATTTTGAGCAAATAATTGGGTTGACACATTATGCTACATCTCTAAGACCCCTTTTACACCAGCGGCCCAATCGGGTCCACCTGTCCACTTTTCAGCGGACCTCCCATTGTTCTCTATGGAGCAGCAGATGTCAGTGGATATGTATCCGCTGACACCTGCTGGCATCCGATCCAGTCTGCTAAAAACAGATGGATAGGGATCCATTTCCCATCTGTCCAGTGACTGGATCAGATCACGGTCGGATGGAAATGGACAGGCAGTCTGTTTCCATCTGACCACCCCATAGAGAACAGCCAACTGTCTCCATGTCCACTCTGCATAGCGAAGTGGACCTGTCATCTGCCTGCTCAGCGGGCATCAGCGGAGAGATTCCCCACTGAGCAGGCAGATCCACTTGATGTATACGCTCCATCTGAAAGGAGCCTAATGCCCCGTACACACGGTCGGACATTGATCGGACATTCCGACAACAAAATCCTAGGATTTTTTCCTGACGGATGTTGGCTCAAACTTGTCTTGCATACACACGGTCACACAAAGTTGTCGGAAAATCCGATCATTCTGAACGCGGTGACGTAAAACACGTACGTCGGGACTATAAACGGGGCAGTAGCCAATAGCTTTCATCTCTTTATTTATTCTGAGCATGCGTGGCACTTTGTGCGTCGGATTTGTGTACACACGATCGGAAATTCCGACAACGGATTTTGTTAGCCTGCTCTCAAACTTTGTGTGTCGGAAAATCTGATGGAAAATGTGTGATGGAGCCTACACACGGTCGGAATTTCCGACAACAAGGTCCTATCACACATTTTCCGTCTGAAAATCCGACCGTGTGTACAGGGCATAAGTCTCTATTTTGGTATATCTTTTCTCAACTCAAAAAACTTGTTGTGGCCAATTTAACAGCATGAAAGTATCTACACTCTTTGAGTCAACACTTTTTAGAATACTATGAAGTATACAGTAGTACTCGAGGCAGAACAGACCAGAAAGGCAGGTATTAAAATATTTGCATCCCTGTGAATGTAGCCAAAGGCAGACTGTAGGGTGCAGGGGACGTCTATAATGCAAAGTGCTGTATGCAGGAAGGGAGAAAGAGTGCAGGTGATCCCTTGATGATTAACTGTTTTAGTAGCATCGTCAAGCAGATGCACAACTACCACAATTCATAGAGTTGCTCTGTGTTCTTTGAGGTGGAGCTCCACCCAGAAGGGGAAACTCTGCTTGTCTGCCTTCTCCCCTTCTCTTGGTTTTGAAAGGTACCCACTCCCACTTTCGGCTGAGTTCGCCGCAGCAAGCTCAGCTGGACGTTCGGCCCCCTCCTCCTTCCCCCACAGCCGACCCATTCACAGAGAGAAATTTGTGCATGCGCAGTAGGAAACCGGCTGTGAAGCTGCAAGGTTTTCCTTAGTCAAGATGGCGGTGCCAGCATCCAAGAGTTAATTCAAGAATCGGCTAGGGTGAAAACAGTGATAGATGCCTGGGCAGACAAGTTCCCTAATTGAAAATGTCAGCAGTCAGCATTAAATATCAGCAGCTACGGAACTACTCTTTAATGTGATGCTCCCCAGCCTGCGAGTTTATTATGTATCAATTTAAAGTGGATGTAAACCCTCACATATACCCAGTGAAGTGAACAGCCTCAGATAATACACAGAGATAAAACAAATCTCCCTACATAAGTTTTAAATGCATATCTGCTGTCTTCAGCTTTTTTATATTCTTTAAAAAGTTCAGATTGTGTTAGGAGATTTTCTCTTCCTGTTCAGCACCATAGTGAAGTCTGGGCATACAGCCAAGACAGCTGATTGGAGGAAAGGCACACACTCCTCTCCTCATAGGTAGAGACTTTCAGAGCTGTTTGTTGAATAGTTCAGTACTCTGCTAATCTATTTATAGCATCCTCCACAACATAAAATTCTGGCTGCTTTTATCTCAGTTGACGGAGAGCTTGTCAGAAGTTATCAGGCTGATAACAGAAGAACGGAGCAGGAGACAGCTATGGGGCATAGTGCTTTGAAGAGAGATAAGAAAACACTGCAGATATATGTTCCCAGCTCAAATTTCATGAATTGGTTTTACATCCACTTTAAGCTGCACTGTGAATAAACAACACACGCGTACAGGTGGGAGAAGCCGTGTTTCAGGACATTTTTTCCTTGTATGTCAGCGTAGAGAGCTGATGATGATGTGCATGTTTTACACATATACATGTAAGTATTTTAATCCCTGTATGTAGTGTTATAATAAATTTTCATAGCAGAGAGCACTATGGTTTCCCCTTATTATTTTATGGCCAAATATGACTGATTGAGATCCCAAGAGGAGGTCATCGTTGTCCAGGGACATCCTTTGGAGGAGTACCCCCGTGGCATCCTGAGAAACATACTAAAGCTCCATTCACACCTGAGCATTTTGTTTTCAGGCAGAAAGTCCCGTGATTTTACCGAGATTTTTGCTGCGATTTTTGCTGCGATTTTTGCCACGATTTTGTACAGGTCAAAAGGTCACCAATGTAAAAAGCAGAAAAATGCCCAAATCTGTCCGAATTGAGCTACAAAAAAGCTCCAGAACTTTTTTGAGCTTCAGGCGATTTGGAGTGGAGATGTGAACATCTCCATAGAGAATAATTGACTTTTTTCTCCTCCAGAGTTTGAGCTTCAGGCTTCAAGCTACAAAATGCTGAGGTGTGAATGGGGCCTTACAGGCGATTGGGACTCTGTAATGGGGGGACGTAGCTTGGAGGTGAGCAGACACTCCAGCTAGAGGTGGTGGTCACTAAAGTCACTGAATTAAATTAACTATTATTTTGAATTATCACTATTATTTTGAGTCACACCACGGTTAAAATTTTACAAAATACAGGGACTTTATATATGATATAATATTGATTGTATTGGTTACGCTAAACTAGTTATGTTATGCTGAATTTTTGTTTGAGAGTCACGTGTGGACATACTCTGATAGGTGTTGGCAGTAATCACAATTAGTCTCATATAAGGCGACTGATATTTTATTTACACTGAATTTTTCTTTTTACACAGAGTTTCTTTATTATTGTGCTGAATATACGGTATATTACTTTATACGCGGTCTAATAAATCCACTAAGGACAAATAGGTTCCTGAGGCCAGGCTGTACTGTGCTGTGAATGAAAAAAGCTAACCAATGCTTTAGAAACGGACCATTCTTTAGATAGATTTAATTTCACCGGCGACGTAATGACTCGTGTCAGCCCACTGCTCAGGCCAATTCATATCAAATTACGTCGGCGGCACAAACGATTCAAATCCTCGCCACTCACTCACATTTCAGTCAGTTCCGAATCTAGTTGCATCAGCGACACAACGACCCAGATCCTCGGCTCTACATACCACACCATTTCAGCCCGATCCGAATCTAGTCGCATCGGCGTGACATCGCGGCGGCACAACGATTTGGATCCTCGGCTAAACACTCAACGTCATTTACTCACTTCAGCCTGATCCAAATCTAGTCGCATCCGCATGACATTGTGACGGCACAACGATTCGGATCCTCGGCTCCACACTCAACACCATTTACTCACCTCAGCCCGATCCGAATCTAGTCGCATCGGTGTGACATCGCACAACGATTTGGATCTTACTCCATCTATTTGTACGTTGTTGCGGTCGGTCATTCCTACATGCTCAAATACCGCTATCTTTGTTTTTGCCTTCCTGATAAGGCTGCTTACTTGCGATCGTTGCAAGCATCTCTGCAAGTGGCTCAAATCGGCCACTCTTTGTCTACAGTGGCAAATCGGCCATTCACCTATTCTCTGTCACTTTCTCCTTTAGGTCAGTAGAGTTCGAGTTGATCTATCCTGCACCAGGTTTGGACGGTATTCCCTCCAACAAAAAACACACACTGATGACACCTTCACCAGGAGAACAGCCATGCCCCAATTAGCTCTTTGCAACCCCCCTTTTTAATCAATTTCCTATGTCACCTTACAACAGGTCCGTTAACTGTCACATACTTCTGTGCACTTGACTCTGTTCTTGAAGCGAGATCCTTCACCATGCAAACAAGGTTGCTCAACATCAAGCTTGCTGGCAGTGCAAGCGTTAGCAGGCCGAACATATGTCAATAAGCTACAGATCGCAACATTCCTACTTAGAATGCCAGACTCCCCGCCTCAGTATGCCCTGGGGGCTCTGGTTCACAGGTTTGTGCCTAGGACAGACGGGCACCCAAGCTATCAGTTACCTGGCCAGTCACCTCCTGGCTTACCTCGGTTGCCACAAATTCTTTTGAGTTTTCTAAATTTCCACTCAACAGCGTTCGTACGCAAACTGGCTTCTTCAATACGCCTGTCGTTCCTTTTCCTGTCCTTCACGTTTTTCTCCTTTTTTTTCCCCCATCTTTACCTACCCAACTCATCTGTCCCCTCCTGCCTTTTCAACTTATTTTCACATATGCATTTCCCCTCTCCTTGTCTTTTAGCCGAAGCCATGTCGCAGGCCGACAGTGAAGACTTCGCCTTTGCCCCTCCATCACCCCTCCATCACCCTCTCAGGGTGTTCAGAAAGCAGAGGCACTCAACCTCCCAGAGCTTGGACCATCCCCAAGCTCACAGCAGAACTGCGGCGCAGGGGTGTTTACTATCCTGCCACAGTCAGGAAAGCCAAGCTTTTAGGCTGCTATTCCCACCGCCAGCGGAAGCCCAACCTGGCACCCAGGCTTCTCCGCAGTCTATATCCTTGACTATGGCTCAGCTCGAAAAAAAAAAAAAGGATCAGGACTTGCAACTACACTCACTGTAAGCTCCTTCATGTTTGCCTCTCATGCCATAAAGCACATCCCAAAGTCACGGGCAGGACTTTTTTTCAGCAGAAACGCGGGGGAACGCAGTTCCAGCACCTTTACCACTGACAGCAAGTGGTGCTGGGGTGTGCTGCAGGGTCTATTGATACTCACTGCTAGGTGATCTATTCTAGCTGGAGGGTATCTATTTTTGCATGGGGGTCTATTGTTTCTGAGGAAGTCTATTGTTGCTGGTGGAAGACCTACTGTTGCTGGGGGTGGGTCTTATATTGCTGGGGGGTCAGTTATTGCTGGGAGAGATCTCCTGTTGAGGGAGGGGTCTATTGTTCCTGGCTGCTGGAGAATCTATTGATGCTGGCCATGGGGAGATCTACTACTGCTGCTGGGAGTCTATTGTTGCTGAGGGGGATTTTGTGTGGTGGGGTGGTCTATTGTTGCTGGCGGAGGCTCTATTGTTACTGGCTGCAGGGGTTCTATTTTACTGCTTTTCTTGTTATAATTAAAAAAATCCTTACAGATTACTAAGCACCACAAATTGATACTTAGTTCGGTATTGTCTAAAAGGGCAGTACTGGGTACTGGGTAGGGGATGGAACCAAGGAACGGTGCTAGGAGGGGGGTAGGGGTGGAGAAAAAGGGTGGCTCAGAAAGGGGGAGTTCCTGCACCTATTCTCTGAGAAAAAAAAGCCCTTGCACGGGTGGCATTAAGCAGCTAAATACATCATGACTAGACCGCAGGCATGTCGGGTGGCTCGTGTTTTACCTATCCTCCCACCTGACTCCCTTCCTGGTTGCCTTCCTCGTGCAGGGATGCACCTCAGGATTCCACACCGGCCTCATCACGCTGCCCCACACGACCCACAAATGCAAGAACCTACTCCCAGCTGCCACTGACGAGTCAGCCATCGGCATCTTGTTACAAACCAAACTGGACCGGGGGTACATGATCGCCCCTTTACCAAGTCACCTTTCACCGTCTGGAGATTCAGCCCTATTGGACTTGCCGAGGGCATGTATTCTAATAAAGTTCGTTAGTGTATGATTTGTCCGTGCCTCATTGTTCTCACATCCCAAGTTTGAACTCCCTAATACCATCAGAATAATTTTCCCTTAAGTATTTGTCAGCCGACCTAGCCATTCAAGCCATCGTTACCATAGGAGTAGGCGCTTGGCGGTCCAAAGTGCACATCTTAGACGCTTTCAAATTAATGGCCGTCGAGGTATCCCTCTAGCGATGACATAGGGATCAAGTGGAAAGGCTTATATTATTTTGCCATTATTGTCATTTGGTACTAAATAAAAAAAAAAAACACAGCCCGTGGCTGTTCAATATTTTGGCCCAGTCCCTTTCCTGGACCCTGTCGCATCAGGCACATTGCCAGAAAGTCATCCACTATCTCTTCCTGCGCATCGAAATACCCGGTAAGCCCCCAGAAAACGTTGACAGCTTAAGAGGGGTATTTGGTAATTTAATGTGCCCATAGCACAAAGTAAAGTGGAATACTTAAGAGGGGTATTTGGTAATTTAATGTGCCCATAGCACAGAGTAAAGTGGAATACTCAGCACATTCTATCACCTTCTTGGGTGTCACGCTCAACGCACGGTCCATGCAGGTCAGCCTGCCTCCCGACAAGTTGACCTGCATTAGGTCGGTCGTTCACACCTTTACCCTTACTCTAGGGTGTACCAAGAGACAGCTTCAATCCTTGCTGGGCATGCTCGATTTCACCATGAGGATCATCCCTCAGGGGCGGTCCTTCATCTCACGCCTCTTAGTTTCCTAAGAGGCTGTGTGTTGAGTGCTGAGTGACTATATGGCTGTGTGTTGAGTTTTTTTGAGGTGACAGCAAATTTACACTGTTATACAAGCTGTACACTCACTACTTTACATTGCAGCAAGGTGTAAATTCTTCAGTGTTGTCACATGAAAAGATATAATAAAATATTAACAAAAATGTGAGGGGTGTACTCACTTTTGTGAGATAATATATATATATATATATATATATATATATATATATATATATATATATACACTGAGCTGTGAAAGTGAGTGAGTTAGACCCCTTTCACACTGAGACACTTTGGTGTATACTACACTGCTCCTGCCCATTGAACTGAATGGGCACCGCTGCCGAACTGCCGGCAAAGCGCCAGTTTGCAGGTTGTTTTAACCCTTTTTAACCCCCGCTAGCGGGCAAAACCCCCCGCAAAAACGTTGGTAAAGCGCCGCTAAAAATGGCGGCGCTTTACCGCCGACGGCGCTGATGCCCCAGTGTGAAAGGGGCCTTAAAGCGGAGTATCACTGAAAAAATTTTTTTAAAGTCAGCAGCTACAAATACCACAGCTGCTGACTTTTAAAATAAGAACACTTACGTGTCCAGGGGTCCCGCGATGTCCTCATCTGAAGCCGACCTGTCCCACGGCTCCCGGGTGGAGGCGCCGGCATCTTCAGTAAGGGAATCCGGAAGTGAAGCCTTGCGGCTTCACAGCCTGGTTCCCTACTGCGCATGCGGGAGTCGCGCTGTGCATCTAGACTGGTCCCTGCTGTCTTCTGGGACCTGTGTGTCTCCCAGAAGACAGCGGGGGGGGGCATGGCGTAGATCTCTGCAGATTGTGCTGCGATCTATTGCCGGCAGTGGGAGCAAATACCTGTATTAGACAGTTATCTGCTCCCCCTGAAAGGTGCCAAATGTGACATCTGAGGAGGGGGGCGGACATTTTTGGGTGGAACTCCGTTTTAAGTGCTGGGTCATGACTTTCCAGTGCCACCCCATTAACACTCAGTATGTCCTGCCATCTGCATGGCTGAGAGTAGAAGGCAATGAAATGACCAGATGAGAAAGTGAGCATTATTTAAAAAAATTGACCATTGCATGTTAATGTACTAAATATGAAACAATGTCGCGCTACTAGTGATAAAACTTAAAAGTAGGTAAAAAATAGTAAAGCGCTAGCATAAACAGTATAGTAAACTGCACAAACAAGTGAAAAGATAAAAAATGCAGCGCTAGTGTGTAACAAAGTGCGAAAGTGAAGTATCACCTCACGTGCAAATATAAAGCTGATAGTAACTTGTAGGTCAGATAACAACGTGAACAATATACAACAACAAAAGGACAAACAAATCAGGAAAGTTTGTCACAGGTAGGTGAAAATGTCCATGTAAGACAGCAAAAAAAAAAAAAAATAAAAAAAAAAAAACTGCAACTAAAACTGTCTGTGATAAACCAAAAAAATAGGAGATTCTTCAGTAAAATGAAATAAAGTCCCATGTGTAGATGATGCCTGTAGATGATAGTAAGTCAACCACTGTATGTGACAGGAATAGCCTCTTCATAAGATATTTGCTGCATCAAGATGGAAGTATTGAAGGAATGGGTACGCTTACCATGAGAAGTGGACACACTCACCATACGGCGGTGGGTCAATCAGGTGTTTGAATTCAACAATCTGGCAGATATTTGATGGAAGGAGCTGGTGTAGAGATACGCCTCAATACTTCCGTCAAAATCCGTGGTAAGCAAATGGTGTAGCTAGGACAGCCCAGCTAACGAACTTGGACTCCCATCCGATGGTCACACTTGATAGGATGTACGAACTCCAAATGGTGTCACATCAAACCATAAAAAGAAAAGAAGAGAAGGGCCTCCACATGCGCAGTGCGTAAATCCAAAAATAAAAATTTATTAAAACAGCAAAAGCTTAACAGTACAATCCACCTAGTCGGGTGGGTACAGGGAGTGATCACATAAAAAGTGAAGACTAAAAAACAGTATCGCGTGGTGTCAGAAAGCACAAAGGCTCAGCAACCCATGTAATGCTTGAGTATGTTTTTGGCATAAGTTAGTAATGGTGAATTAACCCTTTAAACCAGGAACAATAGGGACATTTTTTTGGTGAAGGGCAGGTACTACGAGGGACAACTCTGAATTGAAGGTAAGTATTGTAGCCAGAGATACTCATTTAGTTATTTATTTATTTTAGACATTCCCATGGAGGGTTTTAAAAATTAAAATTAGCTTAGAGTTGAACTGTATACATTTCTATTAAGTTTGTCCTTTTACTTAGAGGTCACTTGATGACAAATCCCTGTGTTCTCATATACCTATTTGATGTATTCACTATCCGTCTCCATTTAAAGATCACTGGCTAATATATGTTCTTTCGAATTCAACCTCCTATGAGCTCGTTCTAGCCTTTGTCTTAAGTGCTATTCATTCAGTGTCGCCTTTACTCTTTCTTCTGTCAGTTCTGATCTGCTCCTTGTCAAACCCTATTCATTGCTGATACGCCTCTCTTTTTGTATCTGCATTATATATTTATTTGACTCTACAGCTGTCCATCCAGCTGTGCACAAACCCTGTCCATCAATCATTTCAGTTCCTGCCAAAAGTCTTGTCACTTTCTTTCCTGATTAATCATTTTTTCTATGCCTTTAATCCATCATCCTTTCTTCTAATTACTTTCTGTAAAGTTTTGGGCTTCTCTTGGTCCCCCACCTCTTGTTGACCACTGATCACTAATGAGAAATAAATATTAGATGTGAGCTAAAGTGGAATCTATAAAAGAGTGCCTAAAGTATACAGGTAAAAACAGACACCTGGTTGAAAGAGTCAAAACAATTATATTGAGCTCAACATCGTTAGATTAAACTTGTACTAGCGGTGGGCAGGTATAATTTCATTCTGCTATAGGTCACAACGTCTCTTTGTTTGGTGGCTGTTTTGTTGAGTTAAGGATAAGTTTTATTAATGCAATAATATATTCATTAAAGCCGAACTTCAAGCAAAACAAACATTGTCTAAATATTTTCCATGTGTATTGTTAGATTAATTTTGATGTCTTTTGGGTATTTCATCTTTAATATGTCCAGTAATTTATCTTCTATACTTTGCCTTAAAGAAGTTGTAACCCTAAAAAAAAAAAAAAAAAAGGAACCTGTTCCTTTAAAGCATGTTAAAATGCACAGTGCTTGTGCGGTGTCATTTGTCCCTTTCTATGCTGTAAAAAACCTGGTTAATCCTGCCTGTTCCTGTGTCCCCCTAGGTGTGCTGACCACAGTAATCATAACTGGTGATCCCTGATACCGTGGTCAGTTTACGTGCCTCTGTCAGCCCGTAGTCTCTCCCTGCCTGCCAACTCTTGTGTGTGAGCCGATATCCAAACCCGCGCTTCCCCATCCTTCCTGCTACTATTCCGTGTGGCAGTAAAGTTAGTGCTCACAATTACTGCCAGCCTCTCTGTTATGACAATATATAAAACACTGTGTATGTGTTTTATTTAAAATTCTGCAGCTAAATGCATTATTCCAGGTCACCGATGTGTGGTCACGTGACTGCCCGGCTGACATCAGAGGTGGCTGACGTCCTTAGATAGGGGAAGAAGAGTGGTGGGCGGTCATGTGACCGCACATCGGTGATGTGAAAAAAGGTATTTAGCAACAGAATTAAAAAAAACCTCATACACTTTGTAGTATAGCTTGTTATAACAGAGGGGCTGGCAGTAATTGTGAGCACTGACTTTACAACCACTTTAATTCAGGAGTTTTCTGCAATAAAGACCAGTCACTGCTGCTCCCACATCTTGTCATCTTGTGCAGGGTGACTGGTCTTGTATCTGCCCCCTGCAGATTTTTGCAGGCAGCCTGTAATGGGGGTACCAGTTGAGTCCTACTCACAGCTTTGCGCTCTCCAAGGGCTATGTGCAGCATATGTCACTGCTTTGTTTACAATGTGGGCATGTTTTTTACAACTTGGTGACAGGCACTACACTGTCAGAACCGTTGTGTGCGCAGCCGGGCCAGAGCCTAATAGCACTCAGCTTCTCTGGATGGCAGTGCCAAATTACCAAAAAGGCAGAGTGGGCCCCACGCCATTTAAGAGCCCTGTGACAACAGATCAAAATACCGTATATACTCGAGTATAAGTCAAGTTTTTCAGCACATTTTTTTTGTGCTGAAAGTGCCCCCCTCAAAGTCAAGCACTTTTCTGCAGCAAAAAATTTCATTTTCCGAACCGACTTTGGGGCCCCATATCTCAGGGACACTTGGTGCTAGGAACCCCAAATTTGGTGTGCAGACCCAGTGGAACTGGTTCCATAACATATACAAAGCTGGAGTTCCTAGCACCAAGTGGCCCCGAGATACAGGGCCCCAAACTAGGTTCGGAAAATGTCATTCTCTGCTGCAGAAAAGTGCTTGACATTTTCTGAACCGATTTTTGAGGCCCTGTATCTCGGGGCCACTTAGTGCTAGAAACCCCAGCGTTGGATATTTTATGGTGCTTGTTTCACTGGGTTTGCACACCAAAGTTGGAGTTCCTAGCACTAAGTGGCCCCCAGAAACGGGGCCCCAAAGTCGGTCAACTGTGTCCATCTGCAGCAATGCCATTTCAGGACCCTTTAAGTTCAGAGACCCCAAATTTTGGCTACAGCTAGGGGGCATCTAGGAACCCTTAACTACAGAGTTTGAAGTTTAGGGGACCTATGGCTGCAAATGGGCACATTGAGGCATGCAAATGGGCACAGTGAGGCTGCAAATGGGCTTAGTTACATAGTTGACCCTCTTTTCCACTTACAGTAGCTGTGCATTTCTCACCCTCGTCTTATACTGGAGTCAATACGTTTTTCCCATTTTTTGTGGTAAATTAGGGCCTCGACTTATACTCGGATCGACTTATACTCGAGTATATACGGATATTGGTTTCTTAAATTTTATTTACAAAAAATAGAAAAAATCAATCAACTCAAAGCAGCAAAAACTTTATCTTAAAAACTCTATAAAGAAAATACTGTATTATTGTAATGTACCCAAAAATAACTTAAAGTACATAAACCATAAATATCAGGTCACATTCCAGTTTGTTTCTTTAAAGCTCATCTTCTTTGATCTGTCAGGTCGTAAAAAAAATTTGGTGCAATGTACATATAATGTACAGTAGTAATGGTCATCTCCATCCAGCCAGCGATGTGCACACTACACATTTCAAAGTTATCCAACTGGAGTGAGCACATGAAAAACTTTTAGAAACCTAAGAGGGGGCCCTAAGGTTTGACTGCCTAGGTACCTCCTCAGAGTTTAATCCAGCACTGCTGGAAGGCCCAACTGCTGTGGGAAACACATCCTAGATTTCTACCTGAGTATTTCAGTTCCAGTGGGGTGGCCCTTTGTCCTTGGAGCTTGGATTCCTTCAGCTTCTCACCTGTGTTGCCAGAGCCACCATGGATTTTACAAAAGTAGCTGTGTTCTGAACTGGTTGATTGAAGTAGTGATTCTAAGTTTGACTCTATGTTATTATAGAGACTTATAGAGGTTGTGCAATGCAGCCACATGTTAACATTATTGAATTAACCACTTGGCTACCGGGCACTTACACCCCCTTCCTGCCCAGGCCATTTTTCATCTTTCAGCGCTGTCGCACTTTGAATGACAATTGCGCGGTCATGCTACACTGTACCCAAACTATTTTTTTTTATCATTTTCTTCACACAAATAGAGCTTTTAGTGGCATTTATTCACTGCTGGGTTTTTTATTTTTTACTAAAAAAAAAAAAAAAAGACCAAAAATTTGTTTTACTTAGTTTCTGTCAGTAAATTTTGTAACTAAGTAATTTTTCTCCTTCACTGATGTGCGCTGATGAGGTGACACTGATGGGCACTGATAGGCTGAACTGGTGGGCATTGATGAGGTGGCACTTATAGGCACTGATGAGGCAGCACTTATGGGCACTGATTAGGTGGCACTGTTGAGGGGGCACTGATGAGGCGGCACTTATGGGCACTGATTAGGTGGCACTGATGAGGGGGCACTAATATGCTGCACTTATGGGCACTGATAGGTGGCACTGATATGTGGCACTGATATGTGGCACTGATGAGCACTGATAGGCAGCACTGATGGGCACTGTTATGTGGCACTGATAGGCACTAATAGGCAGCACTGGTGGGCACTGATAGGCAGCACTGGTGGGCACTGATAGGCAGCACGGATAGGCGGTACTGATGGGCATTGATGTGTGGCACTGATGGTCGACACTGGTGGGCATTGATTGACAGCAGTGATGGGCATTGATGGGCAGCACTGATAGGCGGCACTGATAGCCAGCACTGACTGGCATCGCTAATGGGTACTGATTGGTGACACTCGTGGGCAGTGGTGGGCACTGATTGGTGACACAGTTGGTACTAAATTTTAATCAGGGCACTAATGATCAGTGCCCTGATCACATCCCTAGATGTCCCCTCTGAGGAGATGCCGCTGATCGGCTCTCCTCACCACACACTCTGTCAGTGTGAGGGGAGGAGCGCTGATTACCGGAATATTCGTGTTTACATGTGACCGGCTGTGATTGGACACGGCCGATCACATGGTTAAAGAGCCCCAGACATGGCTCTTTGCAGAGATTGGGGTCGCACCATGTCCTAGCAACACAGAGCGGCCGCGATTGCCAGTGGGTACGCGAGAGCGGCCGTTGTGGGACACTGTCATATGAGGGCAGCAAGCAGTTAAAGAGATTTTGTTGTAAAAAGTCCATGTTTGTGCAGCTTTCATTATTCTGTATGTTTGTATTTTTTGCTATCCTGAACATGTTCTGCAGAATTGCTTCTAGCTTTGCACCTACATAGTTACATAGTTACATAGTTACATAGTAGGTGAGGTTGAAAAAAGACACAAGTCCATCAAGTCCAACCTATGTGTGTGATTATGTGTCAGTATTGCATTGTATATCCCTGTATGTTGTGGTCATTCAGGTGCTTATCTAATAGTTTTTTGAAGCTATCAATGCTCCCCGCTGAGACCACCGCCTGTGGAAGGGAATTCCACATCCTTGCCGCTCTTACAGTAAAGAACCCTCTACGTAGTTTAAGATTAAACCTCTTTTCTTCTAATTTTAATGAGTGGCCACGAGTCCTGGTAAACTCTCTTCTGCGAAAAAGTTTTATCCCTATTGAGGGGTCACCAGTCCGGTATTTGTAAATTGAAATCATATCCCCTCTCAAGCGTCTCTTCTCCAGAGAGAATAAGTTCAGTGCTCGCAACCTTTCCTCATAACTAATATCCTCCAGACCCTTTATTAGCTTTGTTGCCCTTCTTTGTACTCGCTCCATTTCCAGTACATCCTTCCTGAGGACTGGTGCCCAGAACTGGACCGCATACTCTAGGTGCGGCCGGACCAGAGTCTTGTAGAGCGGGAGAATTATCGTTTTATCTCTGGAGTTGATCCCCCTTTTAATGCATGCCAATATTCTGTTTGCTTTGTTAGCAGCAGCTTGGCATTGCCTGCCATTGCTGAGCCTATCGTCTACTAGGACCCCCAGGTCCTTTTCCATCCTAGATTCCCCCAGAGGTTCTCCCCCCAGTGTATAGATTGCATTCATATTTTTGCCACCCAAATGCATTATTTTACATTTTTCTACATTGAACCTCATTTGCCATGTAGTCGCCCACCCCATTAATTTGTTCAGGTCTTTTTGCAAGGTTTCCACGTCCTGCGGAGAAGTTATTGCCCTGCTTAGCTTAGTATCGTCTGCAAATACAGAGATTGAACTGTTTATCCCATCCTCCAGATCGTTTATGAACAAATTAAATAGGATTGGTCCCAGCACAGAACCTTGGGGAACCCCACTACCCACCCCTGACCATTCTGAGTACTCCCCATTTATCACCACCCTCTGAACTCGCCCTTGTAGCCAGTTTTCAATCCATGTACTCACCCTATGGTCCATGCCAACGGACCTTATTTTGTACAGTAAACGTTTATGGGGAACTGTGTCAAATGCTTTTGCAAAATCCAGATACACCACGTCTACAGGCCTTCCTTTATCTAGATGGCAACTCACCTCCTCATAGAAGGTTAATAGATTGGTTTGGCAAGAACGATTCTTCATGAATCCATGCTGATTACTGCTAATGATATCGTTCGTATTACTAAAATCCTGTATATAGTCCCTTATCATCCCCTCCAAGAGTTTACATACTATCGATGTTAGGCTAACTGGTCTGTAATTCCCAGGGATGTATTTTGGGCCCTTTTTAAATATAGGTGCTACATTGGCTTTTCTCCAATCAGCTGGTACCATTCCAGTCAGTAGACTATCTGTAAAAATTAGGAACAACGGTCTGGCAATCACTTGACTGAGTTCCCTAAGTACCCTCGGATGCAAGCCATCTGGTCCCGGTGATTTATTAATGTTAAGTTTCTCAAGTCTAATTTTAATTCCGTCCTCTGTTAACCATGGAGGTGCTTCCTGTGTTGTGTCATGAGGATAAACACTGCAGTTTTGGTTACTGAAGCCCCCCGATTCACTCGTGAAGACTGAGGAGAAGAATAAATTCAATACCTTCGCCATCTCCCCATCCTTTGTAACCAGATGTCCTTCCTCATTCTTTATGGGGCCAATATGGTCTGTCCTCCCTTTTTTACTGTTTACATACTTAAAGAATTTCTTGGGATTTTTTTTGCTCTCCTCCGCTATGTGTCTTTCATGTTCTATCTTAGCTGTCCTAATTGCACCTTTACATATCCTGTTGCATTCTTTATAAAGTCTGAATGCTGGGGATGATCCCTCAACCTTGTAATTTTTGAAGGCCTTCTCCTTTGCTTTTATATGCATTTTTACATTGGAGTTAAGCCATCCAGGACTTTTGTTCGCTCTTTTAAATTTATTACCCAATGGGATACATTGGCTAATGCCCTTATTTAATAAGCTCTTAAAGCAAACCCATCTCTCCTCCGTATTCTTTGTTTCTAATATTTTATCCCAGTTTATGCCTTTTAGCAAGGTTTGTAGTTTAGGGAAGTTGGCTCTTTTGAAATTCAGTGTCTTTGTATTCCCTTTATGTTTCCTATTTGTGTGATTTATACTGAAACTAATTGACCTGTGATCACTGTTACCTAAATTGCCCCGCATTTCCACATCTGTGATCAGGTCTGTATTGTTGGTAATCAGTAGATCCAGTAATGTTTTATTTCTAGTTGGTGCGTCTACCATCTGACCCATAAAATTGTCCTGCAAGACATTAAGGAACTGGCGAGCCTTAAATGAATGCGCGGTTCCCTCCGCCCAATCTATGTCTGGATAATTAAAATCCCCCATTATGATAACACTTCCCATCCTTGCTGCTACTCCAATTTGTGATAGGAGATCCGTCTCCACTTCCTCCCTCAGGTTTGGGGGCCTATAGCATACTCCCAGTATTATTTTCCCCTTAGCTTTATCCCTTTGGAGCTCTACCCATAAGGATTCCACCTCCTCTCTAGCTCCCTCAGTGATGTCATCTCTCACATTCACTTGTACATTATTCTTGATATATAGGCATACCCCTCCCCCTTTTTTACCCTCTCTATCCTTGCGGTATAGGGTATACCCTTGAATGTTTGCCAGCCAATCATGAGAGCTGTTGAACCAGGTCTCTGAAATTCCCACAAAATCCAAATCCTGCTCGTACAACAGTATCTCTAGTTCACCCATCTTGTCCGACATGCTCCTGGCATTGGTGAACATGCCACATAGTTTAGACCGGTCGCATATTGTCTTCGTATTGGGTGTTTCGAGATTGCAACTAGGACTTGCTACTATACTCACCTTGTGTTTTTGTGCTTTGGTTAACCTACCACTAATGCCCCCAATACTACCCTCTGGAATATCTTCCGCGCTGGCTATCACTGCCTCTGGACCCTCCCCCCCATCACCTGTTAAGCAAACTGTAAAAGCAAACTGTTAAGCAAAGTTATCCTCTGTCTGATCATTCAGGCAGTTACCTATTCTGTTAAAAATGTAGGTCAGCTGGCTTAGAAGGGCCAATAAAGCCCATGGATAAGCCAGCCTCCACACTATAAAAGGGTGAGATTATAGCAGCCGTATTGACAATGTGCTTTATCTGTGATAGAGAAAGCATAGACAGTACAGCTGACAAACTACATAGGAAGAGATTAGTATAGGGCTTGTAGGTATTTCAGGTCTGGTGGGCCTTGTTTACACAGGCAGTCCAGGGGCAGTAAAAATAGGCGGTTGAGCCACAGTTTTACTACCCCCTGACTGTCCAAAAGCAAGTTAACATGTTCACCAGCCATGTTAGTACAAACTGGCTCAGATGTAGTGCAGCAAAAATGATAGTACAGGTTGCGTTGAAAAGGCAGTATGGCAGCCAAACATGACCAATTCAGTGTGATCCAACCGTGTGTAATGAACGCTGTTGCACTACGGTGCTGTGGATTTTCAAGGGTTAAAAGAGCTGTCTGGGTGGCAACTTATTGCCTCTGAGCTGCCTGCAAAATGCCTCTGAGAAACTGACCCTCTCACTTTTCAGAGGGGCGGCAATGATGGCTGAAAGTATGAACAAGTCCTTAAAGTAGAAGTAAACCTTCAATGACTGTCATGTAGGTAACAAAATGTTGTATATCCTTCATTAAATGTAATTATGATGATGCCCTGCAGCTTCTTTACAGCCTGTCTCTGTTCATGTGTACTACAGTTATAGCAGGCTGCTTGTAGTTTTTCACAGGGGATATTTCCTAGTGGCCTTTTTTAAATAACAACAGTAGAATGCCTGGTAATAGTAATTGCCAGGCAATAGTAATTAGCACATCAGCTAAGAGTTTCTATTGGGAGAGCTATGACCAGCAGCTGCGAGTCCATAAGGGGCGCCCCCCTAATCTCCATGCA
This sequence comes from Lithobates septentrionalis, assembly GCA_037952835.1. Taxonomy (NCBI): domain Eukaryota; kingdom Metazoa; phylum Chordata; class Amphibia; order Anura; family Ranidae; genus Lithobates; species Lithobates septentrionalis. The sequence continues at coordinate 618,713 of JBBDGP010002097.1, read as the reverse complement.
CTGGCCCTTAATCTCCATGTGGGGCACCGGATACATGGATTTCTATGAGTTTTTTTTAAACACATGTTTAGAGCCTGAGGCTCCAATTGGCTTCAAAAAGCTCTACGCCCCGAGCCCACCCACTTGTGACATTAGTGAATCAACATTTGCTATTGTCTTTTTGCTTCTCCTCCTGGCCAATCAGGATAGGAAGCGGGTCCCAAGCCCGGATTGGCTGGGAGGAGAAGTGAGCGGATTGGCCAGGAGGAGAAGCTGGATGGGGTAAGTGCGGGTGGGCAAGCAGGGTAGGGGGGTTTGTTTGCCCCCCCCCCCCATTGAAATGGAGCACCCGCTGTCACTGACTATGACAGAACAATTTACAGGGGCAGTGTGTTGTTACTTTTTCTAATCTAAAGTGTCCAAAAAAGAAACTTTTCTATCAGTATCACTAATTTTTATTTTCATTAAAACAAGAATAGGCTAAATTGTATTATGTTAAAGCTAATTTTAGTGGTTGGGTTTACATTAACTTTAGCAAACTGTGCTTGAGTCTTTTGAATTTAAATGCTGGAGTACATTTGATCACATGCCCTGCTTGTGTGCCCAGTTCTATACACCCAAAAATCATTTTAGGTACTGATGTCTGTCAGCAATAACTGGTTAATAGTTAGCTCTTAAATTGTCAGCACCTTGGCTACTTTTTTTATTATAACTTTTAGATTGTTGTCATTAAAGAGCATTAGGCAGTTGTTACTGACAGTCCATTTGGGAGCTGCCTTTTTTCACAGCATTTCGGTGCATCATTTAAAAAAAAAATGTAAATACACAGTACACTTAAAACCCAGCACACATCCTCACCCTCAGGCTCGGTTCACACTGGGGCGACTTGGGATCCGACTTGTACGCCCTCAAGTCGCCCCAAGTCGCCCCAGAAATAGTTTCGATGGGAGTGAACGCTAGCATCTTAATAGACACTACTGAAGTCGCTCCGACTTCAGAGCGTACTCCCTGTACTACTTTGATCCGACTTGGTAGGCGACCTGTACCATAGAAATCAATGGAAGTCGCCTCCAAGTCGGATCTCTCTGTAAAGTCAAGCGACTTTGCAGGGAAAACCCCTCCCTCCCCCCCTCCCTCCCAGAGAGCTGATTGCCCCGTGATTGGCCACAGGCGAAGTCGCCTGTCATGGAGGCGACTTCAAGTCGCCTTGTAATTTGCTGAAGTCGCGCTGAAGTCGTGCTGAAGCCGCGCTGAAGCCGCGTTGAAGTCGCGGTACAAAGTCGCGCTGAAGTTGTGTTGCCCCAGTGTGAACCGACCCTAAGTGCACTGCAACTCACTGCCGTACACCCCATGTATCCAATTTTAAACATCTCCCAGCTATAGTTCTTAAAGGAGAAGTCCAGCCTGAGCTTGTTTGGCTGGGCTTCTCCTATGGATCACAGGAGTGCAATTCGTTTTGTGACACGTTTTTTTTGTGACAATGTCACTGGAATCAGTCCAGGCACTGCATCATCATGACAATAAACTCTGGATCCACCAGACCCGTCTCAGCCTCTCAACGAGCCGCTGAGAGCCTGAGACAGCTGCTTCCTGCCCCTCAGTGGCGGACCATCCACAGGGGGTGCATGGGTGCTGCACCCCCCCCATCTATTCACAAAAAAAAACACACAAAAAACCCCATCTTAAAACTTCACCAGCTGCCACTCCACAGCTCAGCGCTCCAGTGAGTGCGGGGGGCAGAGCGGAGAGCTACTGATTGACAGGCAGCAGCTCTCTGCTTGGGGAGCTGGGTGAACCGAGCCATCGGCGATGTTCGATTGCTCGGTTCTCAGTGCAGAGACAGCGGGGGACAAATGCAGCATCGGACCAAGGTAAGTATGATTAGGGGTAAAAAAAAACAAAAAAACTTTACTCGTCTTTTAAGCATGGTTTGATAAAAAATGGTCAGCACCAGGACAGCACGTGAATGTGATAAGATAGAAGGGCTAAAATGTGACTAGACAGACAAGGAATTTGTTTTTCTACATAGGAAAGTGTATGTAAACCCTAACAATACGTTTGTCTTATTTTTCCCTTTTGGTCTGTTATAATATATTGCTTCCAATGGTATATTTATCTGTTTGACAATTGCAATAAAATAGCTGTTCATCCAGACAGAAATCGTGTGAGCTGATAACTCCCTGTGCTCTCTGCCTCTGAACTGTGATCTTTACAAATCTGAATGCATACAATATCACAATATACAGCAACAGTGTCATTTTTTTCCCTTTTCATTTTTTTTTAATTGAATGTCCAACTGACAACTTTTGATTAGGTAAAAGTTACCACCCCTGTCAAATTTTTATTGCTGTCTGTGTCCCCACTAGTTATATTTACCCTTTCTCTTATTTATCATGGCAGCTTGTAGGCGAAGGTTGTACCCAACCTTCAGACACCATGTCATATACAGGGGACGATGGAAATAGTTAGTAGTATGGGGTGGTCTCCCAACGAAGTTCCAGTTCGAATTTTGGGTTTTTCACTAACATCTAGTCCCCCGGGTGCAGCGGGAGCAGTTCCAGAGTGGCTTCTTTGAGAGTTTTGGTGACGTTTGAGAACTATCTTCTTAGCCTTCCTCAGCCATTCTCATTGTTTTTGTACCCAGTCCTTGGGTATGCGGGGGACAGTACACTCTGTGGTTTAACAAGTCTACCAGCAACTGTCCACTATGTCCAAACATCAAGAAGATGTGTGTCCCCTGGCCCGGTGCACCATGTTTTTGTAGACCCAAACAACATCTCCCACATTTTGATACCAAAAGTCCCATTGCCCTATGATAGTGTCTGCAGCATACCTAATAGTGTGTGATTAAAGCACTCACAGACCCCATTGCCCTGGGGGTGATATGAGTTGGTATAAGATTTAGAAATTCCACTTAGGTGACACAATTCAAAGACTACCTGGGTTTCAAAATTAGGGCCTTGGTCTGATAGAATGTGTTACCCATAATGCTTAACCACATGGCTCCAGAACAGTCCGGCAGTGGTCACAGAGGTCTAATCCTTGGTGGGTACCACCACTGCAAATTTCCAGAAGTGGTCCATGATTACTAATGCATAACAGAATTTGGACAAGGAGGCTGTCATGGTTAGGAAGCCAATTGTGGCCTTATGTACGGTGCAGGGGTATACAGTGGGGCAAAAAAGTATTTAGTCAGCCACCAATTGTGCAAGTTCTCCCACTTAAAAAGATGAGAGAGGCCTTTAATTGTCATCATAGGTATACCTCAACTATGAGAGACAAAATGTGGAAACAAATCCAGACAATCACATGGGGGGGGGGGGGGGGGGGGGACCTAGTGAATGACCTGCAGAGAGCTGGGACCAACGTAACAAAAGCTACCACCAATAACACACTACGCTGCCAGGGACTCAGATCCTGCAGTGCCAGACGTGTCCCCCTGCTTAAGCCAGTACATGTCCGGGCCTGTCTGAGGTTTGCTAGAGAGCGTTTGGATGATCCAGAAGAGGATTGGGAGAATGTCATATGGTCAGATGAAACCAAAGAAGAACTGTTTGGTAGTAACACAGCTCGTCATGTTTGGAGGAGAGAGAATGCTGAGTTGCAACCAAAGAACACCATACCTACTGTGAAGCATGGGGGTGGCAACATCATGCTTTGGGGCTGTTTCGCTGCAAAGAGAACAGGACGACTGATCCGTGTACATGAAAGAATGAATAGGGCCATGTATCGTGAGATTTTGAGTGCAAACCTCCTCCCATCAGCAAGGGCATTGAAGATGAAACGTGCCTGGGTCTTTCAGCATGACAATGATCCCAAACACACTGCCTGGGCAACGAAGGAGTGGCTTCGCAAGAAGCTTTTTAAGGTCCTGGAGTGGCCTAGCCAGTCTCCAGATCTCCACCCTATAGAAAATCTTTGGAGGGAGTTGAAAGTCCATGATGCCCAGTGACAGCCCCAAAACATCACTGCTCTAGAGGAGATCTGCATGGAGGAATGGGCCAACATACTAGCAACAGTGTGTGACAACCTTGTGAAGACTTACAGAAAACGTTTGACCTCTGTCATTGCCAACAAAGGATATATAACAAAGTATTGAGATGAACTTTTGATATTGACAAAATACTTATTTTCCACCATAATTTTCAAATAAATTCTTTCCAAATCAGACAACACACATTTTGTCTCTCATGGTTGAGGTATACCTATGATGACAATTACAGGCCTCTCTCATCTTTTTAAGTGGGAGAACTTGCACAATTGGTGGCTGACTAAATACTTTTTTGCTCCACTGTACATTTATGACAGGCTTGTTGTACACCCCCTGATAGCTCAGGGCAATAAAAGTACTGAGTCCTGATATGTGCTTCAGTGCGGTCCACCTCAAAGTATCTAATGGCTGCATGCATCTCTCTACTTACCTGTAGAATGTGCAACTTGGGGACCACTATTTGCAGAATGTCCCCTTGCTCAGTAGCAATATGAGCTCTACAGTAAAGCACATTGTCTTGGATTTCCAGTGAATGAATGAATGAATGATTTGTGAAGCGCAGCAAATGCGAACTGAATCGCCTCAAGGCGCTAGGATAACAATCTCTGTTGTCAGCTTGTTAGAAGAGGAAGGTCTTTAGTTTTTTCCTGAAGGCCTGGTGGTTTTCTTCCATGCGGATGTTGGTAGGAAGAGCATTCCATAGTCGAGGTCCTTGGACTGCGAATCTTCGTTCTCCCTTTGCTTTGTAGCGGTATTTGGGAATGATAAGGAGGTTTTGGTTGGCTGATCGAAGACTGCGATTCGGTGTGTAGTGTTTTATTTTCTCCCGGAGATATAGCGGAGCATTTCCTTGTATACATTTGTGGGTGAGGCAGAGGGTCTTGAATGTGATCCGATTCTTCACGGTTAGCCAGTGTAGGCTCTTTAGGGATGGGGAGATGGATTCCCAGGGTTTTTTTCCTGTTAACAGTCTTGCCGCCGTGTTTTGGATGAGTTGTAAGCGCGCAAGCTGATATTGGGGAAGTCCTACGTAGAGGGAATTTGCGTAGTCGAGTCGGGAATTGACGATTGTTCCCACAACTGCCGCTTTGTCCTCTTCCGGGATGAAGGGGATTAGATTAGGATTGGCGGAGGAGATGGTGGGATCCGCTCACCACTGATCCTATTTGTGCATCCATTGTCATTCCTGAGTCGAAAATGACTCCGAGGCTCTTGGCTTTGGTGCTTGGAGAGATGGTCTGTCCGAGGATGGTGGGAGGTGTCCACGGAGTCTTTGTTGTGGAATTTTTGTTAGCTTGAAGGAGAAGAAGTTCTGTTTTTGAACCGTTGAGTTTGAGGGAGCTACTCTTCATCCAGTCATCTATTAAAGTGAGGCATTTCTGTAATTGCTGATGAAGGTCTTTTTGCCCATTGATGCGAAGGTAGAGTTGGGTGTCGTCAGCGTATGAGTGGAAGCAGAGATCGGTTTTCCCACTGCCACAGCAAAATCCAAGACTTGTTGGACAATCCCTGACATTCATGACAAGTGGGCTTCTGAGGTCTAGAGAGGAATTGCTGTACCAGGGAAGGGTCCTTTTGCTGGAAGATGGCCTATTCAGCCAAAGTGAAGACTTCAGTCATATCTGGGAGTGGATCTGCTTGTTGCCTCTTGGACATACACACAGGGGAGAACTGATTGGACAGGATAGAGGCTAATTCCAAGTCTTCCTGACTCAAGTCTACATCTCTGGTGGGTTTTTCCACTGGGTACCAACAGGGGGCATCAGCATTGTCATTGAGCCTTGCCGGCTTGTAGTCTATGTTATAATTAAAACGGGCTAGCCATGCTTCAAGGCTCCAAGTTTCGCAAAGTCCAAGTAGGGAAGGGGGTTGTTATCTTTGTAGACCTTGATTGCAGCCCCCGTGAGATATTAAGCAAATTTATTGATAGCCTACACAAAGGCTAACAGCTTCAGCTAAAATGAGCTATAGCTAAGGCGGTTTTTCTCAGAGGGTCTGAGGCTGTGACTTGCATAGGCAATCACTTGCACATCCATTTTGCTCTTGAGCAAGTGTAGTACCCAGGCCTTGCAGGCTCCCATCTGTATAGACCCGGAATGGGCTTAGAATAGTCCTGCGTAGGCCAAGAGGGGAGCAGACATCAAGCTTTGCTCCAGAGTGTCAAAAGCTTGCTGCTGCGGCTCCCGCCATTGGGTTTCGATGGAAAGCAATGACCTTTCCTTTTTACCTTTAATTTTGGTTGGATCAGGACAAACGTCTCTTGCCTCAACAACATGCCCTAGATATTGGATCTTCTGCTGCATCAAGCGGCACTTACTGGGTTTCAGCTTCAACCCATACTGGGAGAGCCAAGTAAACACCTTGTCCAGATGTGATCCTCAAAGGTTTTACAAAAGATGATAATATCATCTAGATAGATCAGGACGGTCTCAAAGTTGTAATCTTTTAGGTACCACTCCATCATCCTTTGGAAAGTACAGGGGCATTGGTTAGTCCAAAAGGCATGCAAATGAATTTGTATAGTCCCAATAAGGTGATAAAAGCAGGTTTTCTTGGTCCTGCTCTCTCACTGGGACCTACCAGTAGTCACTAACCAAATCCAAGGCGAAGAAGTAACAAGCCAGACCCAACGTCATGAGCGACTTTTCTACCGAGACAGCAGGTAGGCATCCTGGTGGATATAGGCATTGAGTTTGTGTTTGAGCTGTTAACCATTCTCCTGAAACGTCAAGATCTTTATGAGGTTCTATCATAATGGTAGTCCCTTGAAGCTTCCTATGGGCCCAGATATGTAATGAACAGACAACTTATTGATGGGGGTGCCAACAGTAGCTTTTGCTTAGGCTGTGTATGTACATTGCCTACTCATTTTGTCTTCCGTATGCCTTCTCTGTGGTAGGCTTCATAGGCTCTGATCACATTGAGCCTAGCTTTGTTGGACATTGATGGGAAGTTCCTGGAGATCATCCTCCTCCCTGGGAACCTCTAGTTTAAAAGTTGACAAAGAGGTAACCTTTTTCTCAGGGAGGCCACAGCTCCTGGACAGATGCCCATAGTGCACACACCAGCAGCATCTCCAGTCTTCATCTGGGTCTCTCCACAGCAGATTTCCACCCTTGGAGAATTGTGCCAACTCCTGCTTGACTGTAAACATTTCCTGTCCCATGGATGCCACATTTTGTCTCCGCTCCCATATAACTGTTTGCAGGGCAGATGGTAAAGGGGCTAAAGCACTGTAATAGTGGCTTCTGCATCTTCCTATTCTCAGACCACAACATCATTGAAAGTAAGGGAGGGCTGAGACCTCACTCATTTCTGCAGAGCTTGTCAGACAGGGCCAATGCCCACCCCTCTATTGAACTGGCCTTGTAACAGTTTGTTTGGAGTGCCTCAGGTACACGCCTGTAGGTCTGTCTTCTCTAACCAATCTCTGATGACTTATGCCAAGTTGTGGCGAGGGCCAGCTGGCTGGTAGCCAACGTTGAGTAACAGCACATAGAGACCAAGGAATGTGCACGGTGTATTAGAACAGTTAAACAACGACACTTGATAATAGCAGCACACGCTCTCCTAGTAGTTATAACAAACTGGCGATGGGCCTAAATATCATGGCCAACTCAGCGTAATGGTTCCTCCCAGTAGGATTATTATAGTCTCTATGTGGTAGAAGGCACAAGAGTAAGCTTACGATACTTTCTAGATAGTATCTGGTGAAGGAGGTGGCTAATAGACAGTGTGGTGGCATAAGTGCTCAGAAAACAGAAGGTAGTTTTGATCCCCAACCCAATGGGGAAAAGGTAAATTGGTTGGCACAATCAGACGTGAAGTCCCTGCTCTGCCCCTCCCCCACCGGGACCATTCCCTGCTCTAGTCACACTGTCCCTCACCAGCAAGTTGCTGCCAACTGCAGGGGGATAGTGATATTCATTAGCACTGCCCTCAATAGAGATAACTGCGGCGTTCATTGAGTGCAGCAGCGTCCAATCAGACGGCTGTTCCCCTGATGACACCTATGGAGGCCTCAGAGGAACAAGAGTTCCCCTTAGCCTCCCTTTCCTCTGCATAGTGGCTGCTAAAACAGTGCCACCTGTGAGGAAAGACTAAACTGCACCTGCCTACAAGCCAAAAATTCAACTTTTTAAAGTTGTCACCATTACAAGATGATAGTAAATGGTCCAGTGGGAAACCTGTTTTAATAACAACTATTTTTGAGGTGAGTTCCAATCACTTTGTACAGGCTTTCCCTCAATTCCTGTGGCATCTTTGGACAGCAGTTAAAACGGAAAATTTACTATCAAATACTTACCGTAATTTTCCTTTCCTGATAGACTCCATGGCAACATACGTGTGGGTTAACTCCACCTTGACTCCTCCCCTATATGAGCCCTCTCCCATAAATCTTTGCTCTAAGCCAGCAGCCGTGTTCCATAACTAGCCTACTCCAGACATTTGGGAGGGAACTCAGGAAAGGAAAATTACGGTAAGTATTTAATAGGAAATTTTCAGTTTTCCTGACAGACTCCATGGCAGCATACGTGTGGGAAATAACTCACCGTACACACCCGGGTGGGAAAAATGTTGAGCAAAGAAAGTTTAACACTGTCAACCAACACTACTTGTAAACCAAAATTAACTGAAGATAGGGCAGCTGGTTCAACACAGTAATGGGACACAAACGTGTTCATAGACGACCAAGAAGCCACCCTGCAAATTACTTCGGGAGCTACATGATGCAAAGCTGCCCAAGATGTAAACCCACTCCTGGTCGAGTGAGCAGACACTACCTCCAAAGGAGCCAAGCCCTTGGCTCTGTGAGTCTGTTGGATGTCCTAGGCAATCAGTGTTTGATGTGATGTAAGTAAAGACAGCACAAGCCATTACTGTACAGAGGCCATGTTCAGCACAAGCCATTACTATACAGAAGCCATGTTCATTGAATAACAACCAGCAGGAACAGGAAACACCACACAGGAAGTGAGAACAACAGAGATGCACCATAGAGTTGCATTTAAAGAAACACAACATCCATGACAATCCGTGCCACAATTGCTCTAGATGAGGCATGTTTCTCTGTCCCTTCTGGCAAAAGAAAAAACAGGCATTCTGAAGCCTGAAGGAAGCTGTAGCTTGTAGATATGACTTTACAATATCTGAGGATATCCCTGTTTACTAGAAATGCACTTTAACCAATTAAGCCACAGTGCGCTTTCTCCCACGCAAGTTAGAACTCTAAGGTTGGCAGAACAATTTCTTGTCTCCCACGAAGACTGATGCACCCTTGGGAATTGAGTCAAGCATAGGTAACAGCACCGCACAACTGGAAAGAATGTAAGAAAGTTCTCCATGACCAGTGAACCAATCTCTAAGGCTTCTTATGCCAGCGTGATAACCGGGACAAGGCGAACTTGAGAGAGAGGCCTTTAACGGAGACAGCCCTAGAACGCTCCGCTCCAATTCCCAAGGGGGTGTTGAGAACAAGAGGGAGACTCCATTGGAAAACCTCTGGTTAATCCGAGGTCTGAGTCTAGCTGCTCCCTTGAAGAATTGTTGGACAGGAAAGATGCCTAGAATGGAAAACACCTGTGAAGACCGATAAAGCTGATACTTGAGCCCCGAGGGAGCTGACCGATAGAGCCAGAACTAAATCCGACTGGAAGAAGCCTAGAATATCTAAAACTTCTAGATCACCACATGATCTGGCAGCAGCAGACATGTGTTGAACAACTTTTACCAGATACTCCCATCAACTTTGTCTGCATTCATTCTTCTAGTATTCAAGAGAGCGGAGATGACTCTGGAAGAGCAGCCAAGGACCTCCAATTTCGAGAACCAGACTGTCAGATGCAACCGTGCTAGTCGTGGATGTAGAATTGTACTCAGTGACAGAAGGCCTGGCCTGAAGAGAAGGTGAACTGGGTTCCAGAAGCTGAACTGTGCTAGCAAGGGGAACCATGACCTAATTGGCTGATAAGGCATCACTGCCACTAACACCACAACCTCTGTTCGGAGACTTCGTAGAAAACTTGAGGTTGACCAGGACTGGAAGAAATGCATAAGTCCTACTGCATTTCCAATGATCCATCAGGGCATCTTCACCTGAAAACCTCCACATGTAGAGACCATTCGTTGTGGACTCTGGAAAAAAAATCAGTTAGAACATTTTGGACTCTGAGAACATACGCTGATGAGCTGTAGGCTTGATTCTTCTGAGCCCAAGACATAATTGGCTCTGCTTACTGTAATAGAGAACAGGCTGTGTGTCCCTAGGCTGTCTTTTAACGTAGGAGACCACCGTAGTGTTGACTTACTTAAGAGCACTGACGCTCCCTTTGTTATATGGTGAGAGGCCTAAAATCTGCTTCCTGACTCCCACTGCTGGAGAAACCCCTTCTAGAAAGGCTGCCTTCTCCAGCTTCCACTTGATCCTCGGATCCGTAGACACCATAATGCAAATCATTTTAGACACTGAAAGGTGCGCAGGTGGGAAGAAGACCGGGCCAGGAGTATTCAGATCCAAAACATCGGAATCCAGAGCAAAAGCAATGATCCAAGATTAAATTGAACTGAGACCCAAGGCCCACAAGAGACTGAGTGGGCTCCAGGTGTCTCCTTGCCAGATTCAGCAGCCAGCCGAATTTTAGGAGCATAGAAAAGACCTGAGCTCTGGGCTCCAGCAGCTGCCCTCTGTCTTGGGACAGTAGAACAAGGACATCCACTTAACTAGGCAGGTGTATACACCTTGTTTTGATAAAGACTATAACAACCAATAAGACCCTGAAAACACACAGGGTGATGTTGAAAGCCCGAATGGCTGTAGCAGGAATTGGTCATGACCTACAGGGAACCAAAGGAACTTGCAGAAGTCTTTTACAATGGGCACATGAAGGTAAGCATCTTAAGTCTATTGGAAGCAAGCCAGTCACCTGGCTGGACTCCCTAAGAATCAGGGACGATGTTTCCACCTTGAACTTCTCCTTTGCTGAAAATTGTCTCAGGTGTGCAAGGTCTAAAACCAGCCTCTGCAAGATGTTCCTCTTTATGACCATAAGAGGGGCGAGCACCTGCCCTGAAATCTCTTGCATTCAGAGACTGGCACAGCAGCAATTTGCGACACCAGCGATTTACGTAAAGCATGAGTATATGCTTTCTTTACCTCAGTGTGAGGCATAATCTATGGTAATGAATCAGAGAAGATGGAGGACTTTTGATGTCCCAATAGTCTGAAGCCGAACTCAGTAGCTTCTTGGATGTCGAGTTCAAGCTTTAGCATACTTCTGAGGGGATATTAGGTCCCCTCACCAGCTCTTCCTAAAATCCCAAGCTGGTCTGTAAAAACGTGCGACCCTCGCACGCTCTGATATTTGTTCTCTAGACTGTCCTCTTCTGGCCTAGCCAGTGCTGGTCCTGAGGTAGGACCTCAATTTGCCAACTGTGGCCTGGGTTACGGTGCTATCCAGCTTGCCAAAAGATGAAGCTCCCTAAAGGGGAATGCTACACTACGCCTATTAGAGGTGGGAACAGCAAGCCCAGGCCCCAGCCATAGCATTGACTTTGCTGTAACTGACGAGAGCATAACCCGTGCCACTATGCGGCTGATTTAATTTGGCCTTATCATGGAAACCGACACCGGCTCCTGAACTACAGAGTTTCTGAAAACGCTCCTAAATACTGCGTCCACATTCTCCATCCACATTTCCATCCTATTCCACAAGAGCCCAGGCAGACTTTCGGGCTATTCACTGCATCTTCCAAGGAAGAGTAACATGCTTGCTCGCTTCATCAAGGCCTCAGCCATTTAGAGAGGCAGCCTTTAGATGTAGGGATTAGCCGAACACCCCCCGGTTCGGTTCGCAGCAGAACATGCGAACAGGCAAAAAATTTGTTGGAACATGCGAACACCGTTAAAGACTATGGGACACGTACGTGAAAAATCAAAAGTGCTAATTTTAAGGGTTAATATGCAAGTTATTGTCATAAAAAGTGTTTGGGGACCTGGGTCCTGCCCCAGGGGACATGTATCGATGCAAAAATAAGTTTTAAAAATGTCCATTTTTTTGGGAGCAGTGATTTTAATAATGCTTAAAGTGAAACAATAAAAGTGAAATATTCCTTTAAATTTCATACCTGGGGGTGTCTATAGTATGCCTGTAAACTGGCACATGTTTCCTGTGTTTAGAACAGTCCCTGCACAAAATGACATTTCTAAAGGAAAAAAAGTAATTTAAAAGTACTTGCGGCTATAATGAATTGTCGGTCCTAGCAATACAGATAAAAGAAGTCATTGAAAAAACGGCATGGGATCCCCCCCAGTCCATTACCAGGCCCTTTGGCCCCGAACCAAAATTTAAAAAAAAATTGTGTGGGGGTCCCCCCAAATTCCATACTAGGCCCTTCAGTTCTGGTATGAATTTTAAGGGGAACCCCACGGCAAAAAAAAAAATGACATGTGGGTCCCCTCAAAAATCCATGCAAGAGTTGTGGGGATGAGGCCCTTGTCTCCATCAACATGGGGACAAGGTGCTTTGGGGGGCTACCCCAAAGCACCCTCCCAATGTTGAGGGCATGTGGCCTGGTACGGTTCAGGAGTGGCATGGGATGTGGGTCCCCTCAAAAATCCATGCCAGACCCTTATCCAAGCACGCAACCTGGCAGGCCGCAGGAAAAGAGGGGGGGACGAGAGAGCACCCCCGCTCCTGAACTGTACCAGGCCACATGCCCTCAACATTGGGAGGGTGCTTTGGGGTAGCCCCCCAAAGCACCTTGTCCCCATGTTGATGGAGACAAGGGCCTCATCCCCACAACTCTTGCCCGGTGGGGTGGTTGTGGGGGTCTGCGGGCAGGGGCTTATCGGAATCTGGAAGCCCCTTTAACAAGGGGACCCCCAGATCCTGGCCTCCCCCCTGTGTGAAATGGTAATGGGGTACAAATTTTTGAGAAATCAAAAGTGCTAATTTTAAATGCTTATATTGCCATAAAAAGTGTTTGGAGACCTGGGTCCTGCCCCAGGGGAGATGTATCAATGCAAAAAAAAAGTTTAAAAACTGGCGTTTTTTTGGGAGCAGTGATTTTAAAGTGAAACAATAAAAATGAAATTTTCCTTTAAATATCGTGCCTGGGGGGTGTCCTTAGTATGCTTATAAATTAGCAAATTTTTCCCATGTTTAGAACAATACCACAGCAAAATTAAATTTCTAAAGGAAAAAAATTAATTTAAAATTACTTGTGGCTGTAATGTCATGTTGGGTCCTGGCAATATAAATGAAAAAAAAAATCGGCATGGCCCCCCCCCCCCTAGTCCATTACCATGCCCTTTGGGTCTGGTATGGATATTAAGGGGAACCCAAAAAAAAAAAAAAATGGTGTGGTGGTCCACCAGGCCCCCAGGCACTATATACTCTGAACAGCAGTATATATACTATACGGCCTGCCCTATATACTCTGCAGAAAATTGGGCCTTAGGTGTTGGTGGTACCAGAACACTGTAAGCCCTCACAGTTACTCTTGTTGAGCGCAGGAACGGGCCCTACTGTAAGATACTATATCAAAAATTGTAATTACATGCCCCTGTTAAACAGGGGCAGAAAATTGTGCCTTTGGTGGTGTGGTGGTGGTACCAGAACACTGTAAGCCCTCACAGTTAATCTTGTTGGGCGCAGCAACGGGCCCTGCTGTGAAATATTATATCAAGAATTGTAATTACATGCCCCTGTTAAACCACTGCTCTTCCTCTGACTGAACGAAGCCTCAGCAACACATTGTCCAGCACCAGGAAATTGTAACCTCCCAGAGTCTGGAAATGCATTGCACAAACCTTTCTTCAAGGCCTCCTGAATATGTTTCATCCTCTGTGAAGGCAGGATGAGTTCTGCAACCCTACCCTTGTAACGTGGATCAAGAAGGGTTGCCAGCCAGTAATGATCTCTCTCCTTGATACCATGAATCCTAGGGTTCTTTTGCAGGCTTTGCAGAATCAGGGAGGCCATGCAGCCTAAGTTTGCGGAGGCATTCGATTCTGAGTCCTCTGGGTCACTAAGGATCACATGATCTGTAACAACCTCCTCCCAGCCACAAACAACTCCTTGGGTTTCTGGGGACTGAAAACCATCCCTTGAAGACTGTTACTGAGTGTTATCCTCCACGTCCATGCTGACACAATCCTCCCCCACCTCCTATTCTTCCTGTGTGTTTGGCAGGCCCGCAGGAATGCTATCTGGATAAAGGGGGCCTTGGGAGGTAAGGAAGTCCTCCTCTTCCTTCCGCTGTTCTGCCTCAAGTGTCCATTATTCCACGAAGCGTGTGCTCCAACAGAAAGACTAGAGGGACAGTGTCACTGATGAATGCATTGCCGCTGCTCACCATCCTTGTGACCTCCTCAAATGGTGACAGGACAGTGCATGCATCCTTGATCAGTAGCCACTGGCGTGGCGAAAAGAAGCCAAGCTCCCCCGACCCTGTCCTGGTGCCATACTCGCACAGGTACTCATTGATGGCCCTCTGCTGTGTGTGCAGCCACTGCAGCATTGCCAACATTGAGTTCCACCTGGTGGGCATTTCACAAATGAGGCGGTTGGTGGGCAGGTTGGATTCTTTTTGAATGTCAGTTAGCCAAGCACTGGCTTTGTATGACCACAGACTTTTCTGGACTGCCTCAGGAGATCCTGTAAGCTTGGGTACCTGCTCAAGAACCGCTGCACCACCAAATTCAAGATTTGTGCCAAACATGGAACATGGGTCAAGTGTCCCTGTTGAAGGGCGGAGAGAAGGTTGGTGCCATTGTAGCATACAACCATTCCTGGCTGAAGCTGACATGGTGTCAACCACCTCTGAGCCTTCCCCTGCAGAGCTGACAGAATCTCTGCCCCAGTGTGCCTTCTGTCCTCTAAGCAGGCCAACTCAAGCATCGCATGGCATCTTTTTGCCTGACTGCTTGCGCAGCCCCTTGAACGCTAATGGAGCACCACTGGTTCAGAGGACAAATCTGCAGAAGAGGCCATAGAGGAAGAAGAATAGGAGGGGGTGGAGGAGAGAGCTGTGGCAGAATCACCACTAGCATTTTGGAGACATGGTGGTGGAACAAGTTGTAACAATACTGAACCCTGTCCTGCATTCCTCCCAACTGCCAGCAGAGTTACCCAGTGCGCCCTGAAGGGAAGGTAACGTCCCTGCCCATGCCTGCTGGATCATGAGTCAGCGGTAATATTAACCTTACTGCTGACCGCCCTGTCCAACATTGCCTTCCACATGCCGGTAGAGAGACGGAATGGCCTTCCATGAAAAGAAATGGTGTTTTGGAACCTGCCACTGAGGTACAGCACATTCCATAAATTCATGAAAGTCATATGTCTGGTCAAGTATGTGGTGCCCAAGCGGCTGCTGTTCTGGCCATGCTTGATCCACTTCAGACACAGGTTGCAAACAGCAACGGTGCGATATGTTGCACACGTGTCAAAAAAGGCCCACACCAAGAAACTATTAGAAGTCAGTGGGGAGTCAGCAAAGCCCTGCACCTTTGGAGCTCTGCGGTGTGATGCAATAGCGTGGCTGCCCTTAGGCTGCCCCCTAGAGGACATCCTGCCTCGTTGGAGTTGTGCCTCCTCCTCCTCTCTTCTCTCAGGCACCCAAATACAGTCAGTGACCTCATCATCCCCTCCCTACTCGTCACTGAAGCAAGCTTGGCAATATGCTGCAGCTGGGGAAACATGACTGCCAGTTTCTTGTCCTTCTTGGGCACCCCCTCTCTCTAGGCTCACGTTACTCCCTTCCTCAACCTGGGAAACAACATCGGAGCCTTCAAATCACTGCGCATCATCCAACAGCACACCGTGGTCGAATAATTCTGGGGACTGCTGGTGGAATAGGCCGCTTTGGCAGCGGCGTTGGATGGCAAACTACTCTGAGCATGGGTGACAGAGGATGAGGAGGATGAGGATGGCTTTGTTATCCACTCCACCAACTCTTCTGCATGTTCTGGCTCAATAACATGGCCAGCAGCAGAAAAAAAGGACAAGCGTTCCCCACGGCCTCCTGCAAAGGATGCACCATGTCCACGACCAGCACTGTTGACTGTAGACACAGAGGCTGCTTTTAGCAGCCTGTGAGTGTCTACCTCTCCTTGGTGGCCTTCCGGACATGCTGTATATTTTGTTTTGCAACACCACACTACACTGTATTAGATACTGTGTACACCACCAAAAGTGTAGTAGAAACTGTACACACTGTATTAGATACTGTGTACACTGCCTGCACTGTATTATCAATTGTACTACGGCTGCACTGTATTGTGTACTGTGTACACCACCAGAACTGTAGTATAAACTTTACACACTGTATTAGATACTGTGTACACTGCCTGCACTGTATTAGCAACTGTACTATGGCTGCACTGTATTTTATACTGTGTATACCACCAGAAGTGTAATAGACACTGTGCACACTGTATTAGATACCGTGTACACTGCCTGCACTGTATTAGCAACTGTACTACGGTTGCACTTTATTGTGTACTGTGTACACCACAAGAAGTGTAGTAGAAACTGTACACACTGTATTAGATACTGTGTACACCGCCTGCACTGTATTAGCAACTGTACTATGGCTGTACTGTATTTTATACTGTGTACACCACCAGAAGTGTAGTAGACACTGTACACACTGTATTAGATACTGTGTATACCGCCTGAAGTGTATTAGAAACAGTACACAATAGAATGCCCTGTAGATAGGCTACACCAGATGCAGAGTAAATATAGATATATATTAACACGCTGCCTGCACTGACTGAATATAGAGTAAACACTAGACTGACTGTATATATATATATATATATATATATATATATATATATATATATATATCAATCAAATACACTGCCACTAACTCAATAACCTGCTTGCTTAATGTAACTCGAGCTATCTCTCTGTCCACGCCAACAACACTACACAGGGCCACCATGTAAGCTGCCTTATATAGTGTGGGGCGTGTACTTAGTCCCCCTGAGCCATGATTGGCCAAACGCACCCTGCCTTTGGCCAATTATGTCTCTCTTAGCAGAGGGCGTTGTGATTGGCCAAGCATGCAGGTCAGGTGTATGCTTTGGCCAATCATTATACATCTTCCATTTAGCTCACTCCATACCCTGCTAACAGCCAGTTTATCGGAGCATCGCGACCTGTCTTCCCAGTGTTCGCCGACGGCCGGTCTTGATCGTGGAGAGAAAAAACTTCAGGTAGATGAATAACCAAACTGGTCCTTAGGAGGAGGACAAAAAAGGAACACGGCCGCTGGCTTGGAGCAAAGATTTATGGCAGAGGGGTTCTATAGGGGAAGAGTATAGGTGGGGTTAACCCACACGTATGCTGCCATGGAGTCTGTCGGGAAAGGGAAATTTTTCCATATAATCACATGCCACAAGAAATAAACTCATGGGAGTTTTAACCCTTCTCTACTCTATCCTAAACAGTAAAAACAATTTGACTATTTTCACAAACACTTTAACCACTTACGGACCGCCTGCTGCAGTTTCGCGTTGGTACTTTGAAGAGGAATATCGTTGTTATCTGTTAGCTAGCTGCCATAACTCCGGTATCCTCTTCTTCAGCGGACTGTCCGCTTTTAGATAAAAGTAGTCTCTGCAGTGGATTCGCCGCTAGATCACTTTTATTGGTGGCGGGAGACGGCTCCCCCCTCCCGCTGCGCTCCAGTGCCCTCCGCCGCTTACCGCAGCCATTGGTAGCGACGGAGGCAATCAGATCCTTCTCCTAGCTTGACATGGAGACGAGCGAGGGGACAATGGCCCTCACCCATCTCCATATCATTGCAGGGCGGAAGCGACCTCAAAACCATAGCTCTTAAAAGGGCCATTTTTTTAAATGACAAAATTTTTTATTTATTTGAATTTTTTATTGCATTTTAGTGTAAATATGAGATCTGAGGTGTTTTTTGACCCCAGATCTCATATTTAAGAGGTCCTGCCATACTTTTTTTCAAGGATGTTTACATTTCCTGTAATAGGAATAAAAGTGACGCAATTTTTTTTTTAAAAGAACAAAAAAATAAAATGTATGTAAAAATGATAAATAAAAGGTAAAATAAATAAGAAAAAAAAAGAATTAAACGTGCCCCGTCCCGCCGAGATCATGCACAGAAGCGAATGCATACATGAGTTGCGCCCGCATAAGAAAATGGTGTTTAAACCACACATGTAAGGTATTGTCGCTATCGGTAGAGTGAGAGCAATAATTCTAGCCCTGTACCTCCTCTGTAACTCAAAACATGCAATCTGTAGAATTTTTTAAACGTCGCCTATGGAGATTTTTAAGGGTAAAAGTTTGTCGCCATTCCATGAGTGGGCGCAATTTTGAAGCATGACATGTTGGGTATCAATTTACTCGGCATAACATTATCTTTCACAATATAAAAAAAAAATTGGGCTAACTTTACTGTTGTCTTATTTTTTAATTCAAAAAAGTGTATTTTTTCCAAAAAAAGTGCGCTTGTAAGACCGCTGTGCCGATACGGTGTGACAGAAAGTATTGCAACGACCGCCATTTTATTCTCTAGGGTGTTAGAAAAAAAGATATAATGTTTGGGGGTTCTAAGTAATTTCTAGCAAAAAAAAAAACAGTTTTTAACTTGTAAACAACAAATCTCAGAAAGAGGCTCGGTCCATAAGTGGTTAAAATCAATCACTGTAAAAAATGTATATTAAAGTTCTATCGTACACTAATTCTAGGTTGAGTGTTAC